>HE670596.1:31016-45197 GCA_000313835.2 Heliconius melpomene melpomene | reverse complement strand
CCGGCCGATGCATTCTATTTAATTTTCGTCACAGGCAGCCACGTAGTGCTTGCTTTTCATCAGGGACAGAATACCCTCTTCAGCATTAACCACAAGCGCGAAAAAAAACCCGCCTGCCTCCATAGCAACGAAGATTTAGATGCGTTTGCACGTATTGGATAATTGGAGTTGAATGTATTATTTAATGTCATTTAACTATCTAAAAATAGTAATTTAAATATATTTTAATAAGTACTTGAAAAGATTAGTAGCACAGATTTCAAAATTACGGTACCTACTAAAAAATCCTTGCTGTGTAAAACAATTGGAAAATCCTTATTGAAACTACGAAAATGCGGGTTGCACTAGGGTTTAATTAATTTTCACATTATCTTAAGTGCTTTGCAAACATACATTATATGAATAATCCAGTAGTAAAAGCGGGTGAAGCCGCAATAGGGTCGCTAGTATCTTATAAAACAAAGTCGCTTTTCGTGTCTGTCTGTTGTTTCTAACTCTTCTTCTTCTAAACCACCCAACGGATTTTATTGCGGTTTTCACCATTAGGTCGAGTATTTTTCGTAGAAGGTTTATATATAGTTTATTATTTGTACATTCTTATGTAAATTAACATAAATACGAAAAATATGAATAAAGTCCTACCCGCTGAGACACTTTCGCGCATGCGCTGCTTTAATGGTAAGTACTACATGAAAAAAATGTACTGGAGTATTGTTCCTCTCAATGAGATCTACAAAAAAGTCCGCGAGAGCATATTTTTATCTTTTAAGGATAACGTGTAGTGATCATATTTCTGTCTAAAAATAATAATTTCAATATATTTTTATTGTGAGGGATATTCTTCCATAATGGTATTAATCCTTATCCTTTAAAATATTTTATTAATTTTCTACGTTAAACGAAGATAAAATTTGCTTTTTACACAATTTCGAAATTGCGAATAGTTTAAGAGAAAAACGCATTTAATTGTTGACACATCACGCCGTTCACACATCAACTGTATCGAGTCAAGTTTCACTTATCCCGTACTCTCAGCATATAAATAAGTATATTAGTTACGTTGGCCATTTAATGTAGAACTGTCTTTACTGTTTTCATTTTAATAAGTACTTTAGAAGTTGTTACAATATCAAAAAATCCTTGCGGCGAAACGCGCCTCGCGACGTTATGCTTATACAAGCGAGTCCGCCGCGCCCGCCTGCCTTACACGCATCGGTGGTTCAGTGGTAGAATGCTCGCCTGCCACGCGGGCAGCCCGGGTTCAATTCCCGGCCGATGCATTCTATTTAATTTTCGTCACAGGCAGCCACGTAGTGCTTGCTTTTCATCAGGGACAGAATACCCCTCAGCATTAACCACAAGCGCGAAAAAAAAACCCGCCTGCCTCCATAGCAACGAAGATTTAGATGCGTTTGCACGTATTGGATAATTGGAGTATAATTTCTTCCGTTTAAAAATAGTCATTTAACTATCTAAAAATAGTCATTTAAATATATTTTAATAAGTACTTGAAAAGATTAGTAGCACAGATTTAAAATTACGGTACCTACTAAAAAATCCTTGCTGTGTAAAACAATTGGAAAATCCTTATTGAAACTACGAAAATGCGGGTTGCATTAGGGTTTAATTAATTTTCACATTATATTAAGTGCTTTGCAAACATACATTATATGAATAATCCAGTAGTAAAAGCGGGCGAAGCCGCAAGGGGGTCGCTAGTTCATTAATATAAGTGAACTAAAAATACATAAATATGCAACAGTCGTAGAGCACAGCAAAAGCAGTAACTGATGAGATATTGTCTCTTATCAGAATTTTCTGGAGTTTACGGATTATCTGAAAATAAAATAAAATCACAATAATAAATAATAACTTTGAAATACCCTTTAAGTATATATTTAAGTGTGTATTGGTTTAATATCAGCTAAAATTAAGATTAATTTCTATTATTATGTATACATTTTATCGTATAAGATTTGTACGTTTTAATAAAACACCAGTATATTCTTTTTTTATTTAGCAAGGCAAGAACGGCGTTGCTTTACCACGTATTTTTCTTATTTTTATTTTTCCACGTAGTTTCACGCTATATCCCGCGTGTAGTAGGAAAGACAGAGAAGAACTGAAAACCTAGAAGCTTAAAGAAGTTAATAATTAGTTACGTACTCGCATTGCAACTCAACACCAATTTTTTTCTAACCCCCAACATATAGTAACGGCAGATAAATTCTTAAGTATCACCGATAGACACAAATAATAAGTATTACACACAAAAACTCAACAGACGATTCTTCGTTCTTAGGACCTCGTCACTAGTCACGGACGCTATATTAATAAATAAAACTGATACATAATTTTTCAATATACTTATATAACATTACAAATGAAACGCACTTCCAAAGCCCCTCAATTGTGCCAACTCGCGAGCAGTATAATCAGCAAACTCATTTATATCGAACGTAGCACCTTTACTTTCAGCATTGGCTTTATTAATTTGATATAAGGACTTCACGAAAGCTATGTAATGCTCAATCGCGTCGGCCCTACTCTTATAGTGCCTGTCGTGATCTTTTACAAATTTCTCGAATAATTCCAACGCGTCTTTGATATCGTATTGTGGCTTCTTATCACCGCTGGCCACAGCGACCGCGACGAGCAGGACAATGCAAATGAATATTTTCATTATTAACGTTAATTTCCTTCTACACGGGACTAGTGTCTACAATCAAATGTAGACTGACGATTTCGAAGATCAACCGGACATATATATAGGTGATCTGTGTAACGGTGTTATTGACTTACATCTGCGGTCCGCGCCGGTCTCACGGGCCAGGATTTTTATGTCTTAAATCGGCCTTTATTATATTTATTGCATTAGGAACACTTGCAGAATAAACAAAAATATATACCTTTTTCATTTAGATTTCGATAAAAATTTGGGTCTACAGTTGTGTTGCAATAACAAACTATTACGCCGGAGTAAAACGAATTTGCATATTTATATACTTTCCTTCGGATTATCTCAGGACTTTCTTGTTGAAAATGTCATATTCCATTATTTAATGAAATTCTTATATTAGTCTTGACAATTATCACATAGGATTTTTTGGGTACTATGTACGTTGCAAATTAATCTATCTATACTAATATAATAAAGCGGAAGAGTTTGTTTGTTTGTTTGTTTGTTTGTTTGTTTGAACGCTAAGATCTCTGGATCTACTGGATCGATTTACTTTGTTTTTGTTTTGTATGAAAGCTGCATTCTTCAGAAGTGCTATAGGCTATATAACATTATTATATTAATAAATTAAAATACTTTCTAAAATATTTCAATACTTTCTAATTTGACATGCAATTTATTCTGCCATGTTAATAACAACCGTCGTCGCTACGCGACCGCGTTCGTTACCGCGTCATTTTGATATTCATCCTTATGAAAATAAATATAATGGTCACTTTTAGCATTTCATCTAGATTGAAATTATATTTCTATAGAAATTATATTCTTATATTTCAAGCAGGCGTAGCCGCGTCCGGGTCTGCTAGTTTTGAATAATTATTGCGCTTTGAAGCAAATTTTTCATATTTTTTCTATCACATAAGTGACAGCGACCTGCTTTCAAGAAGTTTTATATAATTTAAATTTACTCGGACGGACTCCAATCACTGATTTGGAATCAGAATCTTCGTTTATGATCTCTTCTATTGTTTTATCACTTAAATGCCTCAATATCTTAATTAAATAACTGTAAAAAAGAAATAAAATTATAATGTCAAAAAACTAACGTAACTGATATCATGGGGGTCGCGCAGACCCCAACACGTGCATGCCTTTGTCCCTATAAGTGATTTAGTGCCCAACGTCCGGCACCCCCCGGCAGAATATGTAAAATGGCAGTTGCCCATGATGCTTAGCTTATTAAGAAATATAAAAAACATTACGCGTGGGGGCCGCGCGGCCATTACCAAACCACTTAAGTGTTAATCTAAAATTGTAAAATTACTCAGATTATAGGTAGAAATGTAGAACGCTCCGCCACGAGAACAGCAAAAGTCTTGTTTTGTGACGCATTATTTTATACTTGGATATTTTCAATATTTTTGAGTTGTCACACAAAATGAATGTGCATCAACAATTGGTTTAATATTCTAACTTAAAAACATAAAAAACGTCGTAAATTGATTTGTAAGAGACATAAATTAGTGATTTTATCCATGTGGACATGATTGTAAATCCTTTTTGGGAAAACGGAGTGACTTTAAAAATTCTCTATCATGTTTACTAACTCTTACAATTCGCTATACTAATTTCTATCATCACTTAAACGGGCTGATAGAGTTTCACATCAGATATTTGAACCTTGGAACAAACAAGCAGAACATAATATTCTTATTATATTGCTGGAGGAAGATTCCACGTGATCTCGTATTCAATCGACGCTGGTCTCTTACACAAAGGGCGATGATTACAGCGCGCCATGTTTCACGCATATTGCCCAGGAATTGTGTGTTTTCTTTTATTACATGCATATTAAAATAAGTAGTTGTATGACCGTTGTTATCTCGTATAATACGTAGAATAATTATATTTCAACGTAAATGGATATTATTACGGCAAAGCTATTATTTCACGAATATGAAAGGCAATATTTCGTAGAATACAGGTACAAAAGTGTGTAATCTATATATATAAAAGGACTTGTCCTCACTGACTGAGGTAAGACGCACGCACAGCCGTAACCGCTGATGGCAGAAACGTGAAATTTGGACAGATGTTTACTTTTGTAATCTGGACATCCACTAAGAAGGGATTTTGAAAAATTTTAACTTTAAAGGGGTGAAATAGGGGTTCAAAGTTTGTATGGAAAAAAATTTTAATCGGCACCGATTTTTATAAAATTTGAAATTTAGATTTTTAAAAGTATTTAATTGAACACGTGTTTCATCGTTTTCTAGAATTCTCCCCCTAAGGGTGCAAATAAGGGGTTGAAAGTTTGTATAGGTTTTTTTTAAATCGTCACCAATTTTTATAAAATTTGAAATTCAGACTCTTAAAAATATTTCATTGAACACATGTTTCGTGGTTTATTAGAATTCACCCCTAAATAAGCAAGCGAAGCTGCGCGCGTCCGCTGGTATGGTATAAAGAAAGAAAAGTGCTTATAATAATAGTCTATTTGAATAAAGAATATTTTGAATTTGAATTTGAAATATTTCTGCTGATTTAGATTTTATTGGATTAAAAAAATATTTTGTTGTGAACAACGAACACTTTGATAGCACTGTTACTTTTTTGAAGTAGAAAAACGTAATAATTAATAATATTTAATTTAATAATAATTAATTAATAATAATGTGTAATAATAATTACACATTATTCTTTATAAATTAGAGTTGATACTAACAACAATAAATTTTAATAGAAACTTTCTACATAAATAAAAATATATCATTATATTTTTTTTTATCTTCTACGTGAAAAGAAAATTATTTATGAATCGTTCGTCGCATTATAATGGACGCGCAATCTCAACCGATAGACCGGTCATTGGAAAACCAATAAATTTTACAAGGGCTGTGAGTATATTTGATAAATGCTTTAGATAAAGACGCGGTGGCGTTCAACGTTTTACAGTCAGCGAGAACAAACTTAGTTTGTAATTGTAATTATCAAAATAAAATAAAATGAGAGTTATTATTATTAGATATATTTTTTTATTCTACAAAATTAAACGGTCTTTAATCTCTGAAGATTATATCAAATAAAACTCATCGTATGACAAACAAACTTAAATATTATCATTTCATTAAAAATTAATTAACTTCTATTGTTACAGGTTTAGCAAGTATAATAAACGCGGCGTTGAGTTTCACCACTCAACACGCAATGAGAATTCGACGGAAAGTGTCTCAACATTAGGCTCCTACCTTGCTACAAGCGGGCTAAAGCTAAATAATCTTACTTTATACTACAATTTCTTTAAAATTATGATACTTATTACGAATATTAAACAAAACAATTGAATAAAATTATTATTTAAAACGATATCTTTACATAGTCAACACAATAACTGTCAGTTAATCGCGGTCGAAGGGACAGTTCCATGTGTTACATGTGTTATCTGTCAGATAGAGAGACAGCGTCCTGTGTTGATCATCGAGTGTACGCACTTACGCAGCCCTGTCCACTATATACAGTGCAGTAGGCTCTACATCCGTTGATATATGGTGGACTTGTAGAGTATAATGTTAGTCCTACAGAGCGTGGAGACTGCAAGCACATAGAAAACTTATTACTGAAATATTATATTTATCTATATATATAAAATCGAAAGGTCACTCACTCATCACGAAATCTCAGAAACTATATGTGCTAGGCATTTCAAATTTTGCATAGGAGTTATTTATAGGAAGCAGGTGCTCGGGAATTTGCAATATTCGACTTCTAAGGGGTTGTTTTTGGCGTTCAAAGTTTGTATGAAACTTCGTTACTACAAATGGTAGGAGTCTTAAGTTTTTCATTTACGTCACTTATAGGACGTAGGTACTCATTGAGATAGAAATTAATAATAAAGTAGTTCACGCAGGTGGAGCCGCGGGCGGGCCGCTAGTACGTATATATATGTATGTAAGTATCTCGATGTTTTTCCTATTAAGTTATTAAAATTGCACGATATGATAAATAAACGTAGATTTATAGATGTCACTAATTAACTGTCTTAATATTCATAGTCTTTTAAATAACACAACGTACGAATAAAAATCAAAGAAGCTATCAATAAAAACTTATTAACTTACGTCTTATGAAAAAATCCATAGAAAACCCCTTAATTTTTATATTATGTAATAATAAATAAGTTATGTGTAAACATTAATGTAGCTCTTGTTCATCATTCGATATAATTGCGTTACGACATTGATATTATAGCAACAAATAATGGGCTCGTAATAATTGTAACTGAACGTTATTTGTATGCAATTAATCATCGTTTTTATAATTATATTAACATTCATAATTTTAAAATATTATTTTACTATAACACTAAACACAAATAGCTTTTTTTATTGTGAATGAATACACAAGAATTTGAAGATTGATTAAGAATTTTAAGTTCAACGTAGTTAAATGACAAAATTAATCTCTTCGTCTAGCGACAGCACTACGAGTCTACAGAATCATTATCAATAGAAATATCTACCCTTGTTTGTGTCGCACGTAAAATAAAAAGTTCTTTTAACTAGATATCACAATAAAGCACTCATATGAGGCTACGCCTGGTTCGTAGCGTTTAGCACTACTTAAGTAGAAAGAGCTGAAACTTTGTTAATTTTTTTCATGTGTACTTACTTTTTTGTATAACAGATAAAATATTACCATGAAACAGAATTCAGAATTCTGTTAAAAAAAATTAAAACAGCAGCAGACGCAAAGCGGTGTATGTTTCTAAGCAATAACAAAATAAATACAAAGTGATGCTAATAGAAAAATTATATTAAAATATAGGCCTAAGTTTCAATGTTATTATACAGTTTTGACTCCAGTCTTTGACCTACTTTAGGCCTTTGTTAACAATTGATAAAATTATCCATATTATATTTGTGCTAAAAATAAATTATGAGTAGGTTTTACAAAATAACATGAAAAGCAAAAATGAATACCTACATTTACTATTGAAAAACCCAATCTTTATATTACATACTATGCTTTCAGAAAAAAATGTCTTTCAAAGAAAGGTCGCTTATTATGCCTCGTAAAATATCAAAGTAGATTAGTAACAATCCTTCATCTTTATAGCATTGAATCTTTATGTTTCAATGGTAAATTCTTCTTTCGTTTTCTAATAATAAATAAACTTTATTGTTATTGCGACACCAAGTTAAGCTGGTAACTTAGCAAATGTGATTATGGGCCGTATGAACTGGGGAGGGAAACCGAAAACCTTGCAACGGTCCGCCTCAGTCGGTCCTACTGAGATTATTGAATTTAACCGACATAAACCAACAAACGCCAGATGCGGCCGTTGCTTTTAAATAAATGATCTCCCAATTCTCTATTTACTCCCGATTGAGATAATAGTGTATTTATTAAATAAAAAGATGTTATTAGCCACCTTTTAAGCCTTTCTTTTGTTTCATTTCCTCTTATTATCGGATTAAAAGCTTTTATCTGCAAAGTACTCCGAGTTAGTCCACAAATATTTTCGCCTACTTTAGTTTGGTAAAATCTGGTTAATCTCTTGTGAATCCTCTTAATCTTTCCAATAGCCGCTGCCAGTAAATAAAACTTTAAATCTACTTCAGTATTAATAAAATCAGCTTTTATTAAAAACTATGACAAGGAATTATCTATTTCACATTTAGCTAACATATTTATGTTACCTTAACATTTATATATGCTTATTTTTGCATAGACGTCTAAATTATACTATTTAATAAAAGTCTGTTTCCTAACATATTGTATAAAATTTATATATATTTACATTTCAATTTAAGCTTCGAGGCCGGTTTGTTTAACAATAATAAACTAAAATCTAATATAATTCTAAAGAGAGAGGCGTCTAGAGACTGACGGCGGAGGCACAATCTAATTTCTTCCAGTTTTCTTACTTCACGTCAAAGTGATGATAAATAAAACCTGCCATCTTATAAAGCCGTCCCCGAAGTATACAATAAATATACACAAACCTACAAACATAATTGTGTTATATATCGCTTTATCGTTATATGTGTTGTCATCGATTTCTTAATTACCTTTATTAAGAAATTGGTGGCGGTAGTTTGATATAATAATTATGAAATGAAACTGACAGACGAATGAGACCTCAGTCTATTTCGAAACATCTGATTTCCAAAAATGTATAAAACTAAATAAACGCGATTAATCGGGTTAAATATATATTTTTTATCTTTTACAAATAAAATTTATGTGCATTATTTAGATGGACACACGTAACAGGATTTCAATCTTTATTAATTAAAGCATTTTCTTTAGCTATCTATATAAGTAAAGTAAATTACAGAACGAAATTATATTCGTACAAATTTGTCTTAAGTTATAATTTTGTTCCTCGGGCTTTTATAAGACTCACAGTGGCTTTTGTTATCTATCATAATTTACTAAAAACTTCAGTTTTCATTATTTCACCGCTTCTCCGCAACTGTAGCGTAGTTGGGTACGTATATTTTTGATGTAATATAATGATGATCGTAAGTTCGGTTTCTACTAACAAAATGCATATTATTTATTAAATGCTGAACTTGTCAGTGTCAGTAAGTTGTTGCGTAAATTTTCATGCACGAAATATTTGTATATTTTGAAACTATAATAATCAAAGTAGCGGTATACTTCTTTTGTTCTGTTATATTGTGACATTTATGTGGTCTCGGTTCCAACAAGTAGAATATAGATTTTGTAAGAGGAATATTTTGCACATAGCGAACACGGAGAATTGCCCACAACAAGGAAGTAGAAAACAGTGCCAATAAAAGAGGACGATTGGATCGTGATCACGATTTAAATTCCGACGCTATATGTTTAAAATTTTGATTGAAATATCTTCAAAAATTACATCTGTTATTTTTGGTTACTCGCATATAGTGAGCCTAGTGCCGAACTCTGGAGACATTGGGTGTTGAGAGGCGGAGCTCAACGCCGCGCATTGCCTCGACACCAGAGCGAAGAAAATAAAATTTAATATTTGATTTCCTCGAGTAGGAACCGAACTCGCGTTTACAGTCACCCACTAGTGCCTCTCTCTACACCACGACTGGCCTCTAATGGTATTTTAAATAAATCTTTTTTTGCCTTAGTTGACACTGATTCCAAAAATATGAATTTTAGATAATAATTAACAAGTATTTATTTATAAACCATATTTAAATATTGAAATATTTTCCGCTCTAACTCTTGTAATAACAAAACGCAATGTATATAAAATGACTGTCAAATATATAAGGATATATGTACATACGAGTCCCGTTCATATGTGTTTCTGCAGCGGCAGCTTTAATGTTATACATTTTTAAATAAATAATTTAAAGTTCCAACAAGCATATGTATTATCTGTTTAGAAATAAGTGCAACAGTGGAAGCTGGGAGTGTACGCTTTGTACAAATTGCTGAGTAACACTCGCAAAGTTGTTAGTTACTCTCTGTTGCAGTGATAAAGGAGCCCATTGCTTGCGTTGTCCGTAAATGGTTCAAAAAACGAACTGAAAAACATGTGCGGATTTGTTTGAGCTTCTCGTTTCGAAAAATATTACTGTATATTTGGAATTTTTGAATCATGTTTTTATTTTATTAAATTTAGGTGACGAGAGAAAAATGTCGTATTTGTTTGATAAGAGGCGTCATGCGTGTGTTATAAATGTTAGTTTTTATTATTTGATACGATAGCATAAATCATTGTCGCGATATATGCATACCAGGGTAAAAAATATTGAATATAAATGGAATAATCTTTTTTTAATAAAAAAAACTTCGCATATTCCTAGCTAGATTGAAATAAAAAATACTTGCTTGCCTAAAAGTATTTCATCATTATAACATAAATTAAGATATTTACGTTAATACAACATCTATGAAATGTATTTATTTAATTTAGTAAAATATTTATAAGTAAAATAAAAATGAAAATCTAGCAAGCTGGCTAATTGTCTTTCTCATTAATTAAAGCACTGAACTACATTTAAATTAAAATTCAAAGCCTTTACAAACCGTTCTCTACAATTAACACAAATCGACAGGCGCGATTCATTCCCAAACTGTGCGTCTAGTGAACACGTCGCTCTGCAATCTGTCCCTAACAGCGTGGATTGTATTAATTAGTTCTGGTTAAAACTACCGATTTAATGGGAAGCTTTAATAAATAGCAATAGTGGTAGAGAATGCTCTGTACGTATTTGGGTAGAAGTGTTAGTTAAAGGAAAATGACTAAATACTTTTTGGAGCTATTACATAACGTCAAATAACATATGAGACGTCATTGATCATATTGATAATGTGATGTTTCCCATATTATTTAGTGGGTACGTAAGTGATGATACTGAAATAACTCGTGTCAGTAGTGCGGTGACTACTTCCTACTAAGTAAGGCGACTTACATTTTCTTAATTATGTGCTAATGTTGGCCACGCTATCCTACTAAATCACGGCTCGTGGCGTTAAATTCACAGCCTCTCAAAACAAAATGTTTCGAATTCCGATAGAAAACAAATAACGGACTGTCTACTGTTACTACATGCAATATACAACGTGGAGCTGAAAAGAATATAGTAATATACAAAATATTTTTTATCAAAGTGGTAAATTGTAATTTTATCCTATATCTTATAAAACAAAGTCGCTTTTTGTGTCTGTCTGAACTTTCTAACTCTTCTTCTTCTAAACCACCCAACGGATTTGGATGCGGTTTTCACCATTAGGTCGAGTATTTCTCAGGGAAGGTTTATATATAGATTATTATTTGTACATTCTTATGTAAATTAACATAAATACGATAAATGTGTATAAAGTCCTACCCGCTGAGACACTTTGGCGCATGCGCTGCTTTAATGGTAAATACTACATGAAAAAAATGTACTGGAGTATTATTCCTCTTAATAAGATCTACAAAAAAGTCCGCGATGGCATATTCGTATCTTTTAAGAATAACGTGTAGTGATCATATTTCTGTCTAAAAATAGTAATTTCAATATATTTTTTATTGCGAGGGATATTTTTCCATAATAGTATTAATCCTTATCCTTTAAAATACTTTATTAAATTTGTACGTTAAACGAAGATAAAATTTGCTTTTTAAACTATTTCGAAATTGCGAATAGTTTTAGAGAAATACGCATTTAATTATTGAGACATCACGCCGTTCACACATCAACTGTATCGAGTCAAGTTTCACTTATCCCTTACTCTCAGCATATAAATAAGTATATTAGTTACGTTGGCCATTTAATGTAGATCAAAACTGTCTTTTCTGTTTTCCATTTTAATAAGTACTTTAGAAGTTGTTACAATATCAAAAAATCCTTGCTGCGAAACGCGCCTCGCGACGTTATGCTTATACAAGCGAGTCCGCCGCGCCCGCCTGCCTTACACGCATCGGTGGTTCAGTGGTAGAATGCTCGCCTGCCACGCGGGCAGCCCGGGTTCAATTCCCGGCCGATGCATTCTATTTCATTTTCGTCACAGGCAGCCACGTAGTGCTTGCTTTTCATCAGGGACAGAATACCCTCTTCAGCATTAACCACAAGCTCGAAAAAAAAAACCCGCCTGCCTTTATAGCGACGAAGATTTAGATGCGTTTGCACGTATTGGATACTTCGAGTTGAATGTATTATTTAATGTCATTTAACTATCTAAAAATAGTAATTTAAATATATTTTAATAAGTACTTGAAAAGATTATTAGCACAGATTTAAAATTACGGTACCTACTAAAAAATCCTTGCTGTGTAAAACAATTGGAAAATCCTTATTGAAACTACGAAAATGCGGGTTGCATTAGGGTTTAATTAATTTTCACATTATCTTAAGTGCTTTGCAAACATACATTATATGAATAATCCAGTAGTAAAAGCGGGCGAAGCCGCAATAGGGTCGCTAGTAATTAATAAAATATATTGAAGGGTGATATTTGTGCTTTTCTAACAATTTAGTTATACGATCCTTTTAAACTTTCGAGTTGACACTCGATAGAGCGTTAGTATTTCCGATTCCTAGTTTATAGTATTACCACCAACACTGAAATTTCTCGTGCGTTGAATATGAACCTCATATTGCACATTCAGCGAAAAATACTAGTATAACTGCCGTTTGGACTTTAAAAGCTTAAATTGAAAAGCGCGATAGGATATCACGAAGCCAATAAAGGCAGTTCTATATTACACATAACCACAATTCAAGAAGAATGTTACTAAACAAAATTTTAACACCCTAGGCACTGAAGCATTCTTCTTCTTCTTTCTGGCTATTGTCAGGGTCTGCCTTTTTACTTAACTTACTCCACTTTGCACGGTCTTTAGCATCCTCGGTGTGTTCTCATATTCTGTATCACGACACCCAACCCGCGCTTCCTTGGGCGTCCGAGAGGTCTCACTCCAGAGACTGAGCTCTTGGAGCTTATTCGCTACGCCACGGACTCCAAGACTACGGATGAATGTGTTGCGTATGCGGTCAGAACACATGACGCCGCACACATTGTGTATTTCCAATAAGAATCGAGATCATCATTTTTGCTTTTGATTTCTGCTACAGTATAATAGACTAATAGGTCAATTTATATCTCTGTTTTATAATTGTTAGTGAAGCCTATTGCTGTATTAATTTACAGGCTTCTATAGCATAAATGGCAATGTTGGACAAAATAGAAACTGCGAAAACTCGAAAACGCTATAAAATATGATGTGTCTATTGAAAGTTTACGAACAACTAATCTACACAGACATGCGCCAACTTGCTAACTGCGAGCACGATACACGGTCACTGGGCAAGTAGACCTCACGAACAGATGTGAGTGGTTTATGAATAGATAACCTAATAAATTATTGTTATTTCGCAATGATGTAACAATTTCGTGGCGTATAAGATATTTTACTCTTGAACATAAAATATTTTATATAAAATATATGTAAAAATGTCAGGTGGTAAGTATAAGAAAATACTTAAATAACCATAATATACTGTTCCTCTTTTACATATACACACTTCTAACACTGTTTCTATATAACACTTTACACTTATACACGTTTTAAAACGCATAGTTCCAACAATGACACTGATTTTAAATACTTGAACACTGTCACAATTTTACACCTTACGACAGGCAGAATAACGACGTACTGACTCAATCCTTCAAAAACGTCACTTTTTATAGCCGTTCCCTTCCTCTTTTATAAATAACTATGTGGGTATTATTATTTTATTTTCTGTAAAATACCCTCACACTGACAATTGTCTTACAGTTCGGCCGTCCTGCACCGAAACACGACCTCGTGTTTCCAAAAAAACAAAACAAAAAGAGAATAACTATGGTTCATAACTCTTACATAATTGACTGTAACAATGTCTCTTACAAAAATAATTTACAGCTTTCACAAACAATATTTAAAGGCAATCTGCCATGTTAAACTAGGGCCAATTTTTTACCTACGTAACCTGGGTCAATCTGCCCACCTGAACCTAGAG
>HE670596.1:20623-30916 GCA_000313835.2 Heliconius melpomene melpomene | reverse complement strand
GCCGCTAATCAAAGTGAGGTATCAGATGAAGGATGACTAAGCTAGGCTTGAATTTCAGAAAAACACTTGATACCAAATGTGGGCAATTGTAGGGTAAGTAGAGGGAACCTGGGAACCTAGTGCTATGCACTCCGCTGGCATTTTCCGCCGAATTCTGGAGGCATTACCACGCAATGTCATAAATCATCTGTGATGTATCACTGATGAAGAATATATTAATGAATTACTTGGCCTACTAATAATATTAACTAATTTCAATAACTTATAATTTTGTAAGAGTTATTCAGTTAGTTGTCACGACCTTAGAACGTATTAGAAATATTTGATTCCTTCTTTGTGTTTTATTTTTTGGTACTTTTATGTTTGTTAAAGAATAAGAATTGATTATTAAATATGGTCTACATATTTTACGAATTATTTTAATAATATTTTTTTTGTATTATACCAACAATCAACATAATAAGTAAAATGGGACAAATTTGTCATGACGGCGGTTCAGGGGGGGTATCAATCTTCGGCACTTCTAGTGTTAAAACGGTTAAGGAAAAAAATACACTTTTAGAAACACTAGTGTCAGTCTGTTTGTTAAGACCATTTATGTCGAGATCGCGTGGAGGTATCAATCTTAAATCAACATCGAATATTCAAAAATTAAGCTACCAAGTCAATACAACCAAAGTATAGGAGCATTTGTGCATTGTTATGGTCGCATTTTGTATGAAATTCACTGCGTAATAAAAACCTATAGGATACTCTCCGTGAAACTACAGTTATGAAATTTGGCATGAAGTCAAAACTGAAACTTCCGAAAGTGAAAATTTATGGATATTTAAAATAAAAAAAAAAACTATTAAGATTTTTAAAGATATACATATCTTTGGAGAAACATTGTGATCTCTGAGATAAAGTGTTGTTGTATAAGCTGGTAAATAATATGATCCATTCCTCTTTTCTCGTGAGTCTTTACAGAAGGACAGACTTACAACAAAATGGATAAGGAGTCCGTTTTTACCTTATGAGCTACGGAACTCTTACAATGTAAAAAATATTTTTTTATGTTGCAAATATTAAATTTTTCAACTATGTATAATAAAATAAAAATGTGTGTAATTATATACATATATAATTGAAAACAGATTTTATGACAGTTAAGTAAATTAAGCCATAAGCAGACATTGTTGAACATTCCGGATTTCGCTCTACTGTTAAATGTAATTCAGCTCGCGTAGAACGCATTTGTTATGACGATGCAATCTACGTGTTTTATTATATTATGGTCGTAAAATATATGTTTTGTAAAATAGTCCTAGTATATTTTTATTATACAGTATTTTAAGTTACTAAAATACTTCTAAAATCATAATGAACTAAACGTTTCAATGAAATAAAATATTGTTTAGATTGTCGTGGCGCTGGGGTAGAAGCGTGCGATTGATAACAACAGGGGCATAACAATTTTTTTTTTCATCACCTAATAACAAGGCAAACCATGGCGTTGAGTTCAGCCACTCGCCTCAAGAATTCAGCGGAATTCGGAGAACGGAAATATTTTAATGGAAACGGAATATCCTTAAACTAAGTTCCCAGCATAAAGCTATAACAAAAATAAGTTGACAAAAACCTAACTTAGCTAGAAAATTGGTTATTTTTTAAAAGCTTTTATTTAACTTGCAATGTATGTATGTGGGTTCGGGTGAAATCTTAGAGCTCAATTTTGAAGTAGATATCGTCAACCGATTGAGCTGAAATTTTGTATACACGTTTACTTTGGATGACAATGCACGATAAAATATGTGACGTCACTCTAAATGTAATATGGCGGACCATGCAAGATGGCGGAATTGTTATTTTTAATGTACTTCTACAATATGGGTATCAAATGAAAGGGCTCGTTGAGAGCAACTCGAAAAATAATGTGATGTCACTCTAAATCCAATACGGAGGAAATTGAAGATAGCCGAGTATCTATTTGGTCTACTTCTACAATATAGATATTAAATGAAATGGGTCGTTAACCGTAACTCTAAAAATAATGTGACGTTATACGAAATCCAATATGGCGGAACATCTAAGATGGCGGAATAGTTATTATTTATGCACTTCTGCAATATGGGTATCAAATGAAAGATCTTGCCGAGAACAAATAGAAAAATAATGTGACATCACTTGAAATCTAATAGAATTGACACGATTCAAGTTTTTTGTGCTTTCATATAATGAAAGGTATGTTCGTACGATTGAGCTGAAATTTTGTATACACGTTTGGTTTGGAAGACAATGCACGATAAGGTTTGTGACTTCATTCTAAATACAATATGGCGGACCATCCAGGATAGCGGAATAGTTATATTTCATGAACTTATCTCATAATATGGATATCAAATGAAAGGGCTTGTTGCGAGTAACTCGAAAAATAGTGTAACGTCATTCTAAAACCAATATGGTGGACCATCCAAATTAACAGAATAGTTATTTTTGATGCACTTGTACATTACGGATATCAAATGAAAGGGCTTCTTAAGAGCAACTTGAAAAATGATGTGACGTTATTCTAAATCTAATAAGGCGGACCATCCAAGATGGCGGAATAGTTATATTTAACGCACTTCTATAATATGGGTATCAAATGAAAGGGATTCTTAAGAGCAACGTGGGAAATAATGTGACGTCATTCTAAATCCAATATGGGGGACCATCCAAGATGAACGAATAGTTATTATTTTTGCAATTCTGCAATATGGATATCAATTGAAAGGACTCATTGAGAGCAACTCGAAAAATAATCTAACGTCATTCTAAATCCAATATGGCGGACCATCCAAGATAGCCGAATAGTTAATTTTAGTCTACGTCTACAATATGGATATCTATTGAAAGGGCTCGTTCAGAGTAACTCTAAAAGTGTGACGTTTTTTTAAATTCAATATGGCGGAACATCTAAGATGGCGGAATAGTTATTATTTATGCACATCTGCAATACGGGTATCAAATAAAAGGGCTTGCCGAGAATAATTAGAAAAATAATATAACATCTAGTGTGAGAAACCTTCTTCCTCCTGGCATTAATCCCGGCTATTGCCAAAGTCTGCCTTCCTACTCAACCTACTCCACTTTGCGAGGTCTTTTGCGTCCTCGGTGGTTAGACCATTGGCTCTCATATTCGGCATCACGATATCCAACCAGCGCTTCCTTGGGCGTCCAGGAGGTCTCACTCCAGTAACTGATATAGCAAGGCACTTGCATCCGACATAGTTCTTAGACCGGCGCGTAACGTGCCCAAACCATCTCAGGCGGCGCTCTTGGAGCTTATCCGCTACGTCACGGACCTCAAGACTACCTCGATCGAATGTGTTGCGTATGCGGTCAGACCGCGTTACGCCGCACATCTACCTCAGCATCTTCATTTCCGTGACGTGAAGCTCCTGAGTGTACCGAGGTAGTGCTGGCCAACATTCGCTGCCGTATAAAAGAACCGGTCGTATGATGCTCTTGTATATCAGTCCCTTGAACTTGGTGGTATTCTGCGGTCGCAGACCACAGCAGTGACCTCCCACCATTTGGCCCAGACAGCACTTATCCGGCCATGGACATCATGATCGATGCCTCCAGACTCGTGCATAACGGATCCAAGGTACCTGAACTTTTCTGACTTAACGGCTGGACCTATAAGAATCGTGCTCGAATCCGGGCTCCCGCAGGCCATGTAGTCGGTCTTCGACACATTTAGTTTAAGACCGCCGTTCTCAAGCGTACCCTTCCAGAGGTTCAATTTACGCTCCAGCGTCAGTCGGTTCTCGTCAATGAGTGCTAGGTCGTCGGCATACATCATCAGCCATAGAGGCTGCACTACATTGAATAAGAACGGACTAAGAGTCGAGCCCTGGTGAACCCCCACTGTAATCGGGAAGGGTCTAGTGTCGCCAACAGCATTCCTAATCATAGAAGCGGAATCGTGGTACATGTCTCTAGTGTAAGAAACCTAGCCAGTGGTAACTAAAAAGTAAAAAATAAATTATAAGCAAAAAATAATTTTTAGAAAAAGCTTTTATTTAAACGCTTTAAAAAGGAGAAAATAAAATTTGTCTTTTAAATTTTAACTATCAACTCATAACCTCATTGTACACAATTTATATGATCATAAAAGCTTGTCGCGTTAATCAATATTTAACTTTAAAAATTGAAACTTAGCAGATTTTACACAATTGAATTAGCACAAGTTTTGTTACACAAGTAAATCGCGCGACAAGCTTTTATGATCATATAAATTGTGTACAATGAGGTTATGAGTTGATAGTTAAAATTTAAAAGAAAAATTTTATTTTCTCCTTTTTAAAGCGTTTAAATAAAAGCTTTTTCTAAAAATTATTTTTTGCTTATAATTTATTTATTATTACAAATGAAATTGATTATTATGTAAGAAAACTTTGTTTTCTTTTATTTTTATGTAAGAAAACTTTTACAATAATTAATTTTAACTCAATAAATCATTCTGATATTACAATAGCTTAATTATAAGTCCTTTCCCATTTATTCATGTAATACAAATCCGTACTACTTATAAAGTAATAAGTTTTATTTTGTACAATGAAAATAATGATTTTCCTTTTTCAGATAAACGCATTAAGAAAATACATTGTATATTTTAAAAAGGTATCTTTGTACGTAAAATCATTAAACATGACTTATATGCTCGAAGAATAACGACCTACGAGATTTTGTGCATGTAAATTTTCTATGAGCTTCTAAGCATCCGAGCTTGAACTCGCTATAATATGGGCATAAAATTTCCTTTTGCTCTATATTTATGAATAATTTCGGATACCATTAACTCTATCATCATAGAATATCATAATAGAATATAGACAGGTTAGATAAGCAAAACATCCGTTTGGGGTAAACCAAAATTATAGAACAAACTGTTATTAATTTATTTTAAGTAAAAGGAAAATCACATTTTGAATTGTTTGGAATTGAAATGCTTCCATTTTAAGACCGGGTTTTCACTGCTGTCAGATATTCCAATCAATATCGTGCACGTTGAAATGTTATTCGGTTCGCCTATAATATCTTTTGACATATCCTTTTATACTAGGGCAGTTTGTGTGGATCTATGAACACATAGCGTGACAAGTTTCCCTGCTATTTATGGCCTAAGGAAAGTATTTATGTTATAAAAAAGGTGTTTAAAAATATAGCCATCATTTAATTTAATTTTTGAAACCCATACACAGTAGATATTTGTATAATAGTAAATCCTTTAAAATTGTTACCATATATTTAAATATAAAATTATAGAATTTTGAATATTTGACTTTGTTTAACAAAAACTAAAGGCAAATTATATTGATTTATAACTAAATAACAATCTGACTTTATTAACATCAAAAATGAGAGAGAAAAGGTATTCAAACCACTTTTTCCAGTTTTTATTAAAACGCCAATAATTTCATTCATATTCCTTACTCATACAGTTGAAAGAGGTCTACCTTAAATATGTGTATAAATATAATACTATAATTAAAGGTTCTTTCAGATGCCTATGTACCTTTGATGTCGACCTAAAAAGGTTACTTATGAGAAATTTCATAAAGTTAATATACATATGCTATATAAGTCGTAACATTTGCTTAGGTTTATTTTATGAAATATTTGGATACATAATTAGGTTGTTTTATTAAAATAATTTACTTTGTGATTTATTTTCATTTACTTTGTTTTAGTTTCACCGTGTAACCCGCACACACCAGGGCAGGCTGAGGGAACCTAACATTAAGACACTCCGTTCCTAATTTCCGCCGAATACTGGTGGAATTGTATGTTGATTGGCAAACTCAACGCCTCGTTTTGCCTCGACACCAGGGTGAAAAAATAAAAATATTAAATAATTCATATTCTCAAATGGGAATCGAACCCACTACTGTGTTTACAACCATACTTTGTGCCCCTGCGCCATGACTGGCCTTTTATTCAACATTTTTTATTTTAGTGTTTATTGAACCTTTCCTCAATGTTAATAACATTTTTATATAATAACAACAGTTTAGAATAATCTATTATTAAGTAGAACTTTGTAATATAAATGCCTTAGGTAATCTATTGTTTTATATATTGCTATACAACTTGCTAGCTTCGTTTAAGCTTGCGTGTAGTGTAATTTCCGTTATTTTCCCCGCGAGCTTTTGTTAGTACCGACTATATTCTATATTTTTCATAGTCGTTCTGAGTTCAGTTTGTTATGAAATTTTTCGATAAGGCAGTTTCTTTCTTGCCGACGAGGTATATGGCGTCAACACATGCCTGTGTTATATATAAAGCTGTAATGTTGTACTCGTATTTGGCATTTCGCTACTTGTATAAACATACGTTGTGCTCTTATAATAATTATAAGTTAATTAATATCATCAACCCTAAACTATACTCTCTGTAACTTAACTAATGTTTTTAATATAAAAAATGCATGATTAATTTTTATGATTTACATAAAAGTGAAATTATTAATATTATATTAAAAACTATATGGGTGTCCTCCAACTTTCAATACAAAACGAGCAAAGAAACTTTATATAAAATTTGAGTTAAATTTTATGGAAAGTTTCCTTTTATTCTACCTATTAGTAAAATTGTAAGTATAAATGTTAAGCAAAACTAGGAAATATTCAAGTGAAATAAAACTTTAGATATTTATACGCATTTATTTCAGATTTGAACCGGCGACCAAGACGTAAAGACAGGTTTGTCTTAGTAAATACAATTATTTTGTTATTAGGAAAATATATTTTAATTAAAAATATTTTCTTCACATAGATATGCAAATACAAGTTCCATGCATGTTGTAAAATGTCATCACGTCGTCGTGTTTAAATATCAGTATATTTAATATTGTGTAAGTACGTCCCGCTTTCATTTGTCTAGATTAAAGAAGGCTTGCCATTGTTTGTTGGTATGTAATTTTGTTTTAAACTGCTTTATATTTAAGATAGTATTAGAATTAATAAATTAAAACATAATTTGAAGCTATGAAAAGCTTCATTTTAATTTTTATAAATTAGACTAGTGTAGATTAGACAGAATGAGTTAAGAAAGAAAAAATATTAAATATTTTTGTTACTTTTTTTATCTTACTCATAGTTAGAAAATAACTATATTGATATCCCTGCTTTTGTAGAACAATGTACAGGCGACGTTAAATTCCGCTTCAACTTTGTCTCAGGTGAAAACTATAGTGATAACAGTGTATTGATATTAAGCTGATAAATAATATATAAAGTTAATTGATACCGTCATACTATTTATTTTATAGTTACAAATATATTGGCATATATATTCTGAGATTTGAAGCTGTTCGTGATCAATATTTGTATTTGCCTTGCTGTTACCACACGTTCTGTGATTCTAACGGAACGTAAACTGTAATTTAATCAATTGAGCTATGTGTGATAAATAATAGATTTACCAGAAACATTATCTGCATTTAGCCATTGGTTAATACTATTTTACGATACAAGCAAATTTAACTGCAGTATAATCTCAGCTCCAGCATTGTAAAATGTTGAACCTTCGTGTAAAATCCATTTAAATTATTAGGGCTATAACCGCATAGTTTATATGACGTTTGTTTTTATTGTAGACATAAAAGTCTACTATTATATTTGATACGTAATGGTTTTATAGATCGTTCATATTTTTTGTAATCAAATGTAGCTAAAAATTCGTTGCTTGTTAAGCCAGTTTTGTGACGTGTGTAGTATTTCTATATATATACTTTATTGTTGGATTATAATATTCGTTTTAGATTTTAACAGGCTTGGTATATTATCTAATTATAGGTTAAAAATTATCTGTAAGATTTTCAATACAACACTTTATAAAGAAGATATGTCTTCTTCTTCGTATATATATTATGATATATATTGTATATCACATATACGTTATAAATGCTGAAATATTTGAAGACTAGCCGGTGTATAGTAAAATAACATTATTTAACGTAATAGTTTCTTAAAATAAAAGTTATAAAAATAGAACACATCTATTTAAAAAGAGAGGTAACTTCATACAATTATGCAAGATAAATAAAAGTGATATTCACCAATACTACGAGGAAAAGTACTAAAATAGCTCATTTGTGTTCACAAAAGATCGAATCTCAAGCCAGTGGTATAATTTGGTTTGTTTAACCCGTATCAGATATTTGCAACCCTCTATAATGTTTGTTGAGGGACAGATAACTTTTAGATTTGCATAATTTTCACCGATACCACGATTTCCATTTATAGATTATTGTTGAAGGGGTTGCAGTGTGAGCCTATGGCCTATGTATATTAGAACCCAAGAATAATACTGTTTTACGTTAAGACCCACAAATATGTGGTCATGGGACATGGTCTAATCGTAAATTTAATTATTTTGGGTTCGATCTCTGTACAAAAGAATTAGTTGCTTCCATTTCCTTAGAATCAATATTTTCTATTTCTTCATTGCGTAAAAAATATATAATCAAAATTATATTTTTTTATTAAAACATAATAAAGTGTGGTCTAAATATATGTGTGATAAATATTTATTTCCTGCTTATTCGCTTCAAAAATCCGGACTACGGTCTTGCCAAATATTTTAGGTCTAGTTCAGTGGTTTGTGAAAAGGTGACAGACAAGCAAAGTTATTTTCACGTTAAGCCCGGTAGTTTATACTAGGTAAATAACTCAAGAAGCTATATACCTTTTGGAACTGGCAACACTCCAGCTTAATATTTACAACTGTTGCTATTAATATTAATTTATTTCATAAGTTTGTTATATAAATGTTATGAAGCTTAATATAGTTATCTGTTTATGAGTTCACAAGTATCTGGACTTGACTTAATTAAGGTAATTTAATATACAACATAATTTAATTTAATTTACTTATACTAGCTTGTGGGTGTGATATATCTACAATGTATATATCATAACAGCTTCTCGTTTTTCCCGCATAGACAGTACCTGTCTTTAATTTTTTAAATTATTTTTAAATTACCAAACATTATATAAATATAATATTTATTTTCTAATACTAGACATAAAATGTAATAATAATTAGTTAGTTAGTTTAGTTTGGAAGTATAAATCGAGCGAATGAAATTACAGCTCAATCTGAGGGAAAGCAATTTAGCCCAACGGACTTCTTGGATCGGATTCGTGATCACATTTACATATAAGAAAATATACAAGCTGTGTAGTAACCTTCATAGTTTATTTACCACAAATTCTATAATAACTACAACAAAAATCATAAACTTAGATTATAATAATATTATCAAACAATTATAGAATTAAAATTAAAGAAAAATATAAGCTATCCTAATACTGAGATAATTAGATAAGTTACCAAATAATTTATTCTTTAGCTAACCCCCAGACACTTATTACACAGGCAACATTTTTCACACAAAACTTTTCTGAGATAAAAGTAAAATGCGAAATATTGTTACAAAAAAGTTTGTCCTTTTATGTAAATAGATTTTTCAGTTTTTAGAACACGAAAATTGTATACGTTATGTTTAAAAATGGGAGTTATAATGTTAAGGTAACAAGTTTGATTAGAAAAAATAATAAGTTTTCTTTCATCATCGTTTCATCTTCCAATTTTTGACATTTATTGTAAGCGCAACCGTATTGTCATACGGTACGGTAACTTGTGTTAACGAGTCTTAATTGAAGTGGCAAAATTAAGATTTTCGTTCCGTTTCGAGTTTCGTTCGAAGATCGTTTGCCGATGGCTGTTATATATAGACTGATATTTCCTGAATTCAACTTCTATATTAAGATAAGTTTACCGACTTTAAAACTATTTAGTGTCTCGTGTTGGTCAAAGCAAAAAATGGCCAATAATGTCTACGGCAATTTGCATTTCTAAAAAGATTCACTCTTTTCCAATCACTTGAAAAGCTCTCTGTACTGATATCCATGAACAAAAGGCAAAGCTCTTTAAAAGTTAACATATTCTACATTGGAAACGATACTCTCGTTGAAAATATAAAATCGTACCTTTAAAGACCATAAAAATTGATCGGTACCCTTTACTTGACCCATACAAAGGAAACATTTTAAAAATTTTCCTATATTTTCGGTTACATTTGGCTCTTTGTCCTACCCTCAATTGCACTTTTGCGAAATAATTCAGACAAACCACTTAAAGAAATTTCTTACTAATATTATTGCTATTTATAAAATAACTGTTATTGGCCAAAATCTAGTTTTTTTATAATAACCAAAGCCAAACGTGTATACCTTTCATCATATTGAAACATTGACT
>HE670596.1:0-13305 GCA_000313835.2 Heliconius melpomene melpomene | reverse complement strand
ACTAAATTTTCTTATTAGACGCACAATATCATGAGAAAAATGTAAGCATCGTGTAACGTCTGTAACTTATCAATCTTTATCTCTAATAAACATACGTAGCGTGAAAACAATTTCAATATTCACGACGTTTACTTACAAATGACTTATGATATGTCGTTTGTCTATTATTGCTTTTATAGAAAATAGAAATAAATAAATATTTTACCATATAGGAGTATTATTGCAAATATTGAAATTTCATATCTAAAATCTACACATTTATACTTATTTACAGATTCTCCATAAAAAGTGAAGTCGTGGCTTAGTTGGACCCCGTCTGACAAAATTGGGTGTCCTAGGGCTTAATTATCCGGGAAAGATTAAAGAAAAGTAGCTAAAATTTTACAGATATTAAAATTTGAACGTTGCAGATTTAAGCTCGCGTCTTCGGGGCTAAGAATATTTATTACGTTTCATTAGAGCCTTTTTTAGCAGCTTCACGCTTTTTCTCTATAGCAGTATAGGCAAGGAAATCAAGAGTCAATAAAATACGGGGTTAATATGGGTTCAATTCCTACTTGGCTTTTCTATGCTCTGCTAGCAAAGTACCAGAACACGTAGTGCAAAAATTAGTCCGAATGTAGGGAACGTAGTTTCTTAGACATTTCCACTGCCTACCCTGCTATAGTAAGCCTATACTAGGCCGAATGTAGTACATGGTGTGTGAAGTTGAGAAAAAAGAGACGAGCAATGGTTTCGATTACGTTACTTTCTGAAAACGAATTAAAAAGTAAGTAATTATCTAGTGACATTGTCTTTAACCTTTCAAGTGTAATAATAGGTTTTCTATTGTCTGCTTCACCGGAGTAACACACACAATAGACTCATTTCTAAGATGTTAGCTCAGTGATCTAATTAATTACATCTATTATTCAAACTTAAAGCTATATAGACTAGACTAGTGTAAATTAGTTGAAGTATAGTATAGTAAAAGTACATGAAAAGAATGACCTTAATGTCTTTACACTAGGTTTCCAAGCACCCTCTGCCCAGCTCTGTGCGGGATATAAAGAAAAGCAAATCATTGTCAATTTACAATCGTTATTATATCAAGCAACACAAAAAAGTAATGAAATTAAACTTGATTATGAAATTAAATCATATAAAGAACTAAAGTATGCCAAAGTTATAATTTATATCCAGTTTTGCAAAGCTTTTGAATTAAATTTATATGAAAAAGTTGAGATAACTTCATTTCACCGTAAATGTTCTATTTTTACATTTAAATGTAAGCACATAATGCAGGCATTGTTGGAAAGACAATACGTTAAACAAAATGGTTACTTTGTGCCGGGGTTTTATACGAAATGTTAGTTAGTGGTGCACCGCAATACGCACGTACTACTGTATCTACAGAGTGCATCGAGTATTCGAGTGTAAAGCACTCTGCTCTAATTGTAGCCAAGTTATAAAAACAAGTTTCTTGTTTTATTTTAGTTACGTCCCATACAGGGTTTAAAACGTTTAAATATGTATGCAAAGATTGAACATGGTGTAGATTTTTGTCAAAAAAATATTTTTATGCTTTTATTTAATTATGTTCATAAATATGTAAAATATAGTAGGTATATTTTTTCATCTAAACAAATAAATAGTCATCTGCAGACTTGGAAATATAGGAATCTGTGTTTCAAACAAAAAAATCGTTTACTATTCGAGAAGCTGTAACTATATTTTGTCCAAGTTTTTCAATCCAAGCCTGTTTTCTGAGTGTAATAAAAATTTTTGATTGACAATGTCAATCTCCCTAATATCCCGTAGGACGATAAAGTTATTGACAATTTAGCCTTTGTTCAGATTAAAATTAATTATTTTATGTTTAACTTATTTTATTCTTATATACATATATAACCTTATATAAGTTAAGATTTTTTTTACTATAGAAAGAGTAAAACAAACAACCGTACAATTCTCCTTATGGTAAGTGAATAATTTGCACAAATTATTTTACTGAATACTAGCGATCCTCTTGCGGCTTCGCCCGCTTTTACTACTGGATTATTCATATAATGTATGTTTGCAAAGCACTTAAGATAATGTGAAAATTAATTAAACCCTCATGCAACCCGCATTTTCGTAGTTTCAATAAGGATTTTCCAATTGTTTTACACAGCAAGGATTTTTTAGTAGGTACCGTAATTTTAAATCTGTGCTACTAATCTTTTCAAGTACTTATTAAAATATATTTAAATGACTATTTTAGATAGTTAAATGACTATTTTTAAACGGAAGAAATTATAAACAAAAGCCTACCTACTAATAACTACTACAAAAAATAATTCATTCAACTCCAATTATCCAATACGTGCAAACGCATCTACATCTTCGTTGCTATAAAGGCAGTCGGGTTTTTTTTCGAGCTTGTGGTTAATGCTGAAAAGGGAATTCTGTCCCTGATGAAAAGCAAGCACTACGTGGCTGCCTGTGAGGAAAATTAAATAGAATGCATCGGCCGGGAATCGAACCCGGGCCGCCCGCATGGCAGGCGAGCATTCTACCACTGAACCACCGATGCGTGTAAGGCAGGCGGGCGCGGCGGACGCATGGCGTGTGGCGAGCCGTTTCGCAGCAAAGATTTTTTGATATTGTAACAACTTCTACAGTACTTATTAAAATTAAAAACAGTAAAAGACAGTTTTGTTCTATATTAAATAGCCAACGTAACTAATGTACTTATTTATATGCTGAGAGTAAGGGATAAGTGAAACTTGTGATGTGTCAACGGCGGGATATGTCAACAATTAATTGCGTTTTTCTCTAAAACTATTCGCAATTTCGAAATAGTGTAAAAAGCAAATTTTATCTTCGTTTAACGTAGAAAATTAATAAAGTATTTTAAAGGATAAGGATTAATACCATTATGGAAAAATATCCCTCACAATAAAAAATATATTGAAATTACAATTTTTAGACAGAAATATGATCACTATATATGATCACACGTTATTCTTAAAAGATACGAATATGCTGTCGCGGACTTTTTTGTAGATCTTATTAAGAGGAACAATACTCCAGTACATTATTTTGATGTAGTACTTACCATTAAAGCAGCGCATGCGCGAAAGTGTCTCAACGGGTAGGACTTTATACACATTTATCGTATTTATATTAATTTACATAAGAATGTACAAATAATAAACTATATATAAACCTTCCCTGAAAAATATTCGACCTAATGGTGAAAACCGCGTCAAAATCCGTTGGGTGGTTTAGAAGAAGAAGAGTTAGAAAGTTTAGACAGACACGAAAAGCGACTTTGTTTTATAAGATATAGGATAATATCACAACAAACATTTAAGCAAATATTTCAATAAAGGTAAAGTGTAGAAAGCAGCGGAAATTAAGTTATATTTTCTTTATAGCTAGATTGATCTTTAAATTGTGGCCCGAGGAGATGGCCGTGACTCGGACAAAGAGCTATAATCTGGGGAGCAGCAAATTTCAAAACGCTCCCGCAATTGCTCCCTTTGTGAACTAACAGACAGCTGTTGTTCAATCTACATGAAGACGACATCAAGATCATCGATTTTGAATGTAGTATGCAATTTCCATGGGTTATCTCAAAATGCAATCGTTGCAATTTTAATAACGAAATCTAATATACATCTTTCATGTAAATATGAAAATTTTAAGCAAATACATATTTTTATTGCATTTTTTTATAGACATTTGCATAAGATACATCGAACTTATTTTACTGCATAAAAAATATTATCTTATGCACAGTAATAATTTTCTTACTATATAATATACTTACTATTCACTGTACAAGAAATCTCAATCTGAATTTTTAACGCGAGTAAAATTTCCTTAAATGTTAATTTAAACTTTACTTTTTCACATATTCCTACTTTCTGCATTTTGTAGAGAAGACCACCCCTTTCGCTTATTTTAAAAGCTTTATATACTGACACTATCTTATCGGACCGAAAAAATATCTTTATTATTAATATGCATATTTAACTGATGTAAATGTGAGCCCGTCGTATCAGTCAGAGGTCGTTCAATTTAATCACTGTAGTGCCTTTAGAGTTATATAATATTATAATATACTTATATAATACATTTTAATAAAAAACAACAAAATGTCAAACACTGTAATTCAATCTAAGACAAATTTTATTAAGTAGGTCCTATCGTCTATTGTACTAACTACGTTTGAAAAAACCTATAAAATTAAATAATTTTATTCAGTCTTTCAATAATAGAAGTCTAGCTGAAATATATTGATACGAATACTGCGACGGCAGGGTAGTTCGTGTTGTGAAAGAAAATAAGAAATTTAATACGCAAGATTCATTTATAAACGCTTGCTTTTAGAAGCTAGAAATATTGGAACAGAAAACGTTGTTATAAAATATATTTCAATGCTTTATATTTATATATTTTTTAATTAGCGGGTAATGAAAATGCTGCTTATGTGACGCAATCGAAATTAGTCTAACGATAATTTTATTTAATTTTCATATTTTTATATAATACATTTTTTTTGTCTAATAAATAATAAACGCTCATATCTATTAAATACATTGACTTAAAAGCTTATTTTTTTCTGTTGTCCAATGAATTGTTCACCAAGGTTTTCTTTATTAATTTTAGCTTCATATCTTCAAGCGATCTTAAAAATTAATTAATGATCTTGACAGACAGACACACAAACAGAGTTCCCTTTTTTCTCTTAACGTGCCTCTTTACTTAAGTATATACCAGTTATAGGTACCTAATGACTTATTTATTATTTTAGAGCTAATAAAATATTTAGGCCAAAAATAATGTCAACAAGATCATGTATTGTATATTTTGCACAATGTACTATTGTTATAATTAAACAACCACTCGTAATAAGTACGAAATTTTTGTTCCAATATTCAAAGCTTATTCGTTCGATAACGAATTTCATCTGTCTCTTACAGGCGGTGCCAAAAGTCATTTATTACTTAATTCATTTGATTAGGACGTGATTTCCAAATTTATTGAGCTCCGTATAAATCTCTTTGTTTGGGATCCAGATGTACCAGCTGATCTGAACAATTGGAATTAATAATAACATTTAACCTACTGTTAAGATAAATATATAACTTTCGAAATACGAAGTCGCATTCGAGTGAACGAGCAGTGTAGCGTGCTACTTGTCCTGGGCGGGTGATTATTATAAACAGTAATTACATTAGGCGAGTAATTATTGCCTAGAGGATATATTCCTTAGCTAATAATTGCTTATCGGCGAATAATCCAGCACGACGTCGGTCTTCCGCGTGTTCCTCTGATTAGCAGAGGATACAGTGTCAGGAGCCATGATGGGCGTATGTTACGTTAACGCCAGTTTGGGCTCAAGGCCGGTCGTTCAAATATCGACGCCCTAACTGCTCTGAAGACTCAGGTGTTGCTTGTTAGTCGATGGTCGTTTGTGTCACATAATAATGCAATGATTTTAAAAATATAAGCAATAAATTCCTAACTTTCTTATATATTCTTTTCCAAGTAGATACGTGTATGTATTTGTAAAGAAATTTATTTAAAGAATGATATCAACATTTCCAAACTGTTCAACTTAAGGTAAAAATATCGCAAGGAGGAATTGTTCGAATCACCAAATTTATAACATGTAGATAACATTCAAAAGGTTTTCACAGATTGGTCTATGAAGTGAATGGGTTAATAAAATGTTATATATTGTTTCTATGTTTTTGAAAATAAATGTTGATACTGACTTTTGTTCCAAAATATATACAAACAAAATTGCAAGTAATTAATCTAATTGTGTTAAAATATAAAGTTTACTTTATATTCTTACTTTGGTCTTTAGAGGCCACTGGTGGCGCAGCGCATAAGAGTGTGACTGTAAACGTGCCAGGCTATAGGTTCAATTCCCATTCGAGGAAATGAAATATTTAATTAAATATTTCATATAAAATTATTTTGATTTACATTTATTATTATTTTATAATTATATATTTAATTTAATATTCGCAACGGACGAAGCCGCGCAGGGGCCCATTGTATATAACTAAATTCAAAGGACTTCGACTGCCCAACCCAATATCCCCAGTAATGAGAACATTTATTATCTTGTGTTCTTCTGATGGGGGACGAAATGAGTTTATCAGAGAAAAACATCGCAGCAATATCCGTTTTAGTAAGAGTTAATAATCGATGAAATATATCACTGGTCATACAGTTTATATTTTATGTAGATATGTATATATCTACATAAAACTTATATAATTTGAAACATAATTATGACCTTTTGCACCTTTTAATCATATTTTAATCATTTGTTTGATGAACTACTTAAAAGTTACGGAGAAAATATACCAACTGTATTATATCATGCTTAAAATTAACTAATAGGGTTGTTGAAATATTACTATTTCATATATAACAAAATAAATTAATATAGATATAATTTCAAAAGATTTGTTAAATAAATATAGCAATAGATATATTATATTGATAAGTAAGAAAAGATAGCTAAATCACAAGTTCTACACGAGCTGGAATCGTCAAGAGGTAAATCATTACTGCCTAAATTATATATCTATATATATAAAATCGAAAGGTCACTCACTCATCACGAAATCTCAGAAACTACATGTGCTAGGAATCTCAAATTTTGCATAGGAGTTACTTATAGGACGTAGGTGCTCGCTAAGACGGGAATTTGCACTATTCGACTTCTAAGGGGTTGTTTTTGAGATCGAAAGTTTGTATGAAACTTCGTTACTACAAATGCTAGGAGTCTCAAATTTTGCATAGACGTCACTAGGACGTAGTCATGGAGACAGAAATTAATAATAAAATAGTTCACGCGGTTGTAACCGCGAGCGGGCCGCTAGTTACATATAAAAATATCAGACGCTTTTCTTAGAAAAACTGTAACAAAATAATGAGTTCTTCAATATCATTTACTTAGTATTAAATATAATAATGTTTTATTTATTTTGTTTGATCTATTCTGAATGTTAGTCATATAAAGTATATTTATTAATATTACAAACGACTAATTTTAATGGCAGAGATATTTTCATACGTACAGCAGAGCATTAAATACTGTATCTACAACAAAATTATCAACGACTTCACAGTCTTAATTTTCGCTGTAGAGCCTGCAAAGTTATATTTAAATTAAATAATTGAGACTGTACTGTCTAGAGCAAATTCTCAGGTACCGAAACTACTTGGTTAACAAAAGTTCTTAATTACCTTATTTCATTCAACTTTTAACATTTTAACATCTCTTATCTTATCGTATATCTTTGATTTACTTAACATTTTTATTATGCATATACTAAACAACCTTAGTTATTTAAATTTCTAGTATCTAATTTTAAAGAGGTGTGTAGGAAACGATTAATAGCCAGGAAGTTAATATAACAAGATTGTATGTTATTTAAGTAAGGTAAGTCCCGAGTTAGTTAGTCCAAAGTGAGATAGTATAAAAAAAAATATTTTTTAATAGAAAAATAAAAGGAAATAAAGAATAAACATAAATTATCATTTATTCACAAATTATTGACAGTCGAGTAGAAGAAGCAATTTTGTATGATAAATTAAACGCAAGAGTACAATGTTTTACCGCAATTAATTTGATTAATATGATTCATTTAAACTTTTAACTACAATAATGATATCGTAATATACGTTTCGAAATTATTTATATACATATACCCGCTATATACATAACAACGTATATACATTAAAAATATATTAATTGGATTTTATATGAACAGAGAACACATCGGGGCACGGTGGAACGGCGTGTAACTACGAACGCGACGGTTGCGGGTTCAATCCTTTAGCGAGGAAATTAATAGTTTAATTTCTCTGCTGAAGCAAAACAAAGTAATATTGTTAATGTTTAATTAAAAATTAAGAAATTGAATAATATTTAACAAAATAGACTTAAATAACTTCGAACGGAAGAACAAAATGTACATCTGCCATTGGCTTCCTGAAAATGTAATGGCAGGACGGTTCGTTCACTGTTTTTCTTATTTAATTGTTTGTGCAGTATAAACGAGGCCATGCTTGCTTTAAATCTATTGGCATTTGCCGATTCTTCGTAGTTCTAGTGATTATATATGGAATATAGATAACGAATAAGGCTTCTTATCTTTACTTTGTACTGGATTACAGTTAAATCCAAACCAGTTTCAAAATTTCCACTTAGGGCGTGAAGTACATAAAAGCAAACAAAGAATAAACATTAATTATCATTTATTCACGAATTATTGACAGTCGAGTAGAAGAAGCAATTCTGTATGATAAATTAAACGCAAGAGTACAATATTTACACATAAAAAGAACATATACATTTACACATAAATTTTCCTATTTTCCTTGTATATTCAAAAGTCTGACAATGGGTCTCGTGATTTCCCTAAATAGTGCGGATATTGGGGATCTGTCAACACCAAGTAAAGTGAATGTAAGGAAAAACAACTTTTAAACAAATATTTTAATAGCCACTGGAAAAAAAATATTAGTATAATATAAAAAAAAGTTTACATTCAATCACAAATAACAACTTAAGCGAACACGCCTTTATACAAACCTTTTACAAAACATTTAAGAACTATTAAGATTATAGTCCTACATACTCAAAATTACCATCTGATTACGTGGCACTCCACTACAAATAGAACAGCCTTAAAGGCTAGCAAGACACCTATTCAGCTCCTCTGGTGTTACACAGGGTCGTCATCACCGCCCGGTGATCACTTGTCATCATGAGACCTGTACGCTCGTTTGCCTTTTCTTTTCCATAAAAAAATATGATTGACCAACTTTCACTTATATATAACAATATATGTACTTACAATATTTAATAATATTGCAATCTTTTTAAATTCATTGTAATCCAAGTTTTTACACTGATCTCTATCTAGTAAGTAAATTAATAGGCTTAGTGATATATTGGCTTTCAGCACGTATGTAATTGCTCTTGACACATACAACAGCCCTTACTTGAATATACCTTATACGAGTACGTATATAACATTAATTTTGGTGTTTATCTTTCTAGTAATTATTATTTTTATATATTACTATCATTATTTACCATAAAATAATATATATAAAATAATAAAGCTTTACCCAATTTTATTAACAAAAAAGGCCTATGCTAAGAAAGCGAAGCCCATCTTGAGTGGGTTGTATTGAAGTTTGGGAATCGGGTCGCATTAATCTTCACTAAAGTAAACTCGTTGTTTGTCCTATAATATCCGCCCCGAGGGGAAATCAGCCGCGTTATGCTCTCGTGTGTTTGCGGAAAATGACACGGTTTTTTTTTATCATACTCTTTAAAATTATATAAATAAAATATAATATTCTACGATGAATTTCTTTTCTACAACATTTTTACTATTACAAGTACATCCCTTAGTATAGACATATTATTACTTAAATAAGTTAAGAAGTTATCGAAAGACAGACGAACGGATGGAAGGACGGATGAACAAAAAGGGTTCCTTCTTTCTTAAAAGGCACAGAACCCTAGAAATATTGTTTATCTGGCTCAGTATGATGATGAAAAAACAAACGTTTCTACATTTTTAAACGTGCTCTTAAAAATTTAATCCTGATGATTTAATAAAAATCTTCAGCTCCTCACAGTAGAAATATCTTGAAGCTTTCCTCCCTATTAAAATTGTAAAATGTAAATTTGTACAAAAATTACTCTCAGTAATTAGAGCAAGCCGTTTTATTCTATGACTTAAACGTTTAATTAAGCGCCATCCACTCGTAAGTCACTTTTTAAATTAAAGCTGGGTCTTAGAATATTATGTGCATGCTGTACATTATGCTTTTAATTTTGAGACCAGTTATGGCATAGGAGCAGAAACATGCTAATCTAAACGCGATAGGTCGTGGTTTCGATTCCCACTCTATTTAATATTTTCGTTTCAAAACGTGGCATCGAGATCAAACGTTCAACACACAATGCCTTAAGAATTCAGCGAAATGTGGGAGAACGGAGGTGTCTTTATGGGAACGAAGTATCTTAAAACTAAGTTCCCAGGATTACTCTACCTAAAACCAAGCAACTAAGAAATATTAATACAGAAACATGCCTTAAAGCTCAACACAATATAAATGCCATAATATAATCCAAGCGTCTTAATTTTTGTCGAAATGAAATGCAAGGCTGAAAGAATATTCTTTAAGAATGTAACAGACCGGAAACATAATGGATGTGGGAAGGTTCGCAGTTGCATTGTAGTGTAGAGCACAAATTTTTCTCATTTTAACTAGAAAAACTCTTGAAAAACTTCCCCAAGGACTGTTCGTGGAATAAGTTTCACAGCTCGAGGACATGGTTCGAGTCTAGAGTAAAAGTAAAGGCACTTTCATTAGCAGATATTTACTATAGTAAATAGAAGTTTCTAATAAGCTTTCGAATGAAAAAGAGAACAAAATGTGATCTTTATTACGAAACTTTATAACATCATCTACGGCTAGTGAAAAAAACATAGTTTATTTTATATTCCTTTAGAGGCGAATGCGACTGGTCGTGGGTTCGATCCTCACTCGTGGAAATGAAATATTTATTTACATTTATATTTGCATTTTCTTCACACTGGTGTCGAGGCAAAGAGTGGCGTAGAGTTCCTCCACTCAACATGCATGTATTGCTTTCAGAATTCAGCGGAAAGCTAGCTGGGAACGGAGTGTCTTAACACTAGGTTCCCTCTGCCAACCCTAAAGTGTGCGGGATACAGCGTGAAGCTATAAAAAAAAGACTTTGCTTTCTTTTTACTTATAGATAAGTTATCTTTGCTTTCTTTTTCTATGACCCATGTTCTAATACATGAAGTTTTTAGCACAAGATGTACAATATTGCAATAGGTGCATTTCTCAAAGTAATGAGAATGTAAACTAACTAAATATAAATAGTTAAACTAGGTTAGAACTTACTAGTTCGACTTTAGTATAAAGCATTCCAGTACAAGAGAGCTGATTGATCTTAGTGTTAGTAGCAAAACCTTTGTTATACAACAACTCGTATTCCTATATGGTAAGTTCCTAGAAGTTTCTTACGATTATAGGAAATAACCTTATTGTCTCAACGGCACACACTGTTACATGATCTTTAGATGGTTTCTTTCAACATAAATAGTATTTATGTTATTATATAAGCTAACAAAAAAAATACTTAACTTTATATATTATGGTGCAGTGGGACAACGTTTACCCTGATGGTTGTAAGTTTGCTCTCTATTCGAGGAAGTAAATTATGTTAATTTTTCCACTCTCTCGCTCTCTCGGGCTCGCCCCACGAGGGATCCATACTCGTACCTACTTATTCTACGATTCTTGTTTAACTAGAAGCATAATTTATAAAAATTGACAGATCTATACATTTTGCAATTAGTGCGTACGTCCGTATGAAAGTAAAATTTAGTATAAATATAAGTTACAATTTTTTTCTGACCATTTTTTCTTTTAGTATACTGTAAGATAGAACACGTTTCATAATTCTAAGTGAACGTAGAGTAACCAATATATTTTGACTAGCGACATAATATTTTTATTATGCTGCATTTGCCAACAGATACCACGGGGCACGTCCAATATCTACAATTGAAAGACATAGCGTGAGACTTCACCCACCTAGTGGTAAGTAGCAAGTGTCCCCACGATTTTATTTTAGTAATCATAATTTCTATGAAATTATTTTTTAGCTTTTAGTACATTTATCTGCAATATAAAACCGTTTAACTTAAAATTTTTTTTTTACTTTTTTATTTTTAAGTTTTTAGTTTTTATTTCTCATGCTATTCAATTCGTTGAAATGAGGCTCGATGTCTCATTATTGCAAGGTTAATGGAGAATGTTACGAACGACCCCCCCCAGAGGTCCAATAGAGGGACAAGGACAATAGAACAACAAGATGTGCCTGAATCTTGAGGGGAAAACGCTAACGACATATCATTTTTATCCACCTAGTGCCATACAGTTCTCGGCGCGCTTTTACCTTTTACCTTGGGTGGTACCCCTAGCGACGTATCATTTTTAGGCACCCTATAGCCACACAGTCCTCGACAGGATACCAGATCTTGACTTAGGTGGGAGATTCATATTGTAATTGTGTATAGTATACTGTATTATACTTGACAAGCCCTTTCATTTGATACCCATATTGATGGGATCGAAAAAACTAACTTGTCCGCCATCTTGTAGCGGCGGCCATCTTGGATTTTGATTTTGTATAGTCCACTGAATTCTACTTGACAAGCCCTTTCATTTGATATCCATATTGATGGGATTGAAAAAAACTAAGTTGTCCGCCATCTTGTAGCGGCGGCCATCTTGGATTCACAATAATATTGAATATGGATAATTGTATTGTCACCAGAATCAAAGGCGTATACCAAATTTCAGATCAATCGGTTAACGGGAAGAGGGTTAAATTTCAATTACTAAATTTGACCCAAACAAACAAACAAACGGGGTGAGCTAAATAAAACCGTTTAATAAAATAAATAATTATATACAACAATGTAAATGTAAGCTTATTTTAAACCATGCTAAGATATACCACGTGCGGCAAACAAAGTGTAGCCACAACCTCATTCGTAGCTAAGTGGGTTGCCGCAGATGTTCAGAAACGAGTTACGACGGCGGCTACGAGTGTGTGAAGTTGTGCGCATCTTTTAACTCAAAACTTCACCAAAACGGCTCACTCTGGTTTTACACCCGACAAAGTTACCTATATCTTCCTATTTCTTGTTTCGTACTTGCACACCCCTTTGTGATAAATACTTTGCAGGTTTGGTTTGGACAAACCTGAATTGTTCCTTCACGATTTTATAGTTGGATTGTAATTATTGATGGTATATTTTAGAGATTTTGTAATAAGCTCTATCAAATCCATCTTAACATATTTGTTACTTTAACAGAATAAAAGATATTTGCAAAATAATAAACTAAGTTAACTTTTATATTTTCAAAATTCTGAACGTCAGTTTCACTTGGAGATTTAATTTTTTTGGTTAGTACAAAATATGTGTAAGTTAAAAACAGAAGAGCATAATATTAAAATATCTTCAAAAATTGTGTATTATTAATATATAATAATCTTAATTATATTATTTCTTTATATATAACTGCTTGTTTGATATTACAATTAAAATAATATCTACTTATTGTAAGAAATTTCAATGGTATCAGATGCCTTTACCTGTAGTACATGTATTTACCTGTATTTGTATTTAATGTGCAAACTGAGGTCAATTTGAACATTAAATTTAACATATTTTGTTA
>HE670593.1:84561-106684 GCA_000313835.2 Heliconius melpomene melpomene | reverse complement strand
TAAAATNTACAACGCAAGCCTGCTTTACTCGTGGTCGTCGTATCGATAAGGAGTGTCGTTGAACCCGGTATTATATTTAAATTTCACTACAGGGAATCGCTTTGGCCATCTAAATTTCGGATCATCTTGTCCTTGACCGTAGGCCTCGTGGAAGATTTGCAGGTGAAAAATATCTATAATAAAATCAAAAATAATATAAATTTTTGATTTTATAAGCGGTTGTTTACAAATCTCTGAAGGTTAACGGGAACATGACTTCAGGGTAACCTGATCTAAGCGTTTAATAATCTGTTATCGGTATTTGTAGATATAAGGTTTTTGCACACTTGTGATATTATATTATACAGATTCTTTATTATTTTTTATTATTTGTGCTATGTACCTAAAAATGTGTAAGTATTTACTAAATACCGTGGAGTATCAGCACAACGCCTGATTGTAAGCCTGACAGTTATGGGTTCACATCCCACTCGGAGGAATGAGTTATTTTCATACGTTACGCTCTGGTAATAGGACAAAGCACGGTGTTCGGTCCGCCACTCGACGTGCAAGAGAGTGAGGCACAGAGTTTATTAAACTGTTAAGCACCTAGTAATGTTCCCTCTGTCTACCCTGCTGTATGCGGAATACAGCATGGAGTTAAAGAAATATGTATAAAACTATTTAGTTCGAGGAGATTGCTAGGCAAAATTTCACAGACAATTAGCAAAGCTAATGATACGTGAAATGGCAGAAAACGCAAAAATTGACAAATAAAGTCAAGTTTCGAAAAAAAATGTCTGTAATCCAATTACTCTGTACCTACTAGAAATTGAACTCTGTGTTATATTATGTATATCTTTTAAATATTCAAACCTTATAACAGTTATAACGTCATTATGAGACAGCATATAGCCAAAATTGCAATAAAATAAAGGTAAATAAATAAAATTAAAATAATATAGGAATACGACTTGGATAATTTGTTTCAAAGGAATATGTAGAGCAGACTTATTTATTGGCAACAAATCATACTTGTGTTGAAAGTAAAATAAGGAATATATTTATTATCAAATATTATTTATTTATTCGTTCACCTAATTTTAATAATGTATACATGGGACGTGTTATTTGATTGTACCGATGGTTATGAGTTCAAAACCATTTAAAGGAAGTCCAGTGTTGACTTCCATATTCCATCGCGTTGTCTCCACAAAAAAAAACAAATAACATTTATTAAAAGTAATAACTTAGGTATATTTAAATTCTCTACCAGCTCGCGACAGACAAAATGAAAAAAAACTCTACGTACCTATACCATTCGTTCAAAACTAAATAATAAAGTAGCATTTTATTTAAAAACATCGAAAAACAAATGCTCTAGAATAGAATATACCTACATAAAGTTAATAGCGTCTAACAATATATCAGTGTGTAAACGCCTTAAATATCCGTCTTATCAGTAATCGCTATCAAGTAAATATTAAAAGCAACCCAATAACAATTAAATACGCAATTTATTGTTTATATCCAGCTGTAGATAGGTACTACTACTGGTTAACCACAACCAGCGTGACCCAATTTACGACTGATTAGGGGTTGTCCATTAATCACGTGATCTTTTTTTAGCATTTTTTAACCCCCCCTCCCCCATTGGTGATACGTAGTGAGGTTTAAGACCACCACCCCTCCCCCTTCTCAACATCACGTGTATTTTTAGTACCTACAACGAATCTTAAAATTTTCTGAATATTATCTTAATTTAAATACAGGTATAAACTATAATCTTATTTTATTCTGAAATTAAGGACCATAATAAAAATGTCTACACCAGGTTGCAAGTTTTTTTTTATTGCCATAACAATAATAATAAACGAAGAGTTTAATCATAGGAAAAACATGTATTGTACTAGTACATAAATATATTTAATGTATATTGTCCTCGGACCACGGATTAGCAAGACATTCTTCAACACTAACAACTGGATAAGCATCTTGCAGGTCAGTTGTTGGCACTGTGCTTAATATTTGTTTAAAAATCGCGCGTTAGACGAAAAAATAAATACACGAGATATCTTACTACACCCCCCCCTCCCCCTTGTGTTATTTTCGTGATTTTTATCAAACCCCTCCCCCCCTTTCAAGCCTCACGTGATTAATGGACAACCCCTTAAATAAAATATGCATCAACCATATTCCATTATCGCACACTCGATTTATAATAAAGCATAAACAAGGTAATTATAGATTTGTAGAATTAATTATTAATTATTATTGAATTTTGCAGTATATGTAGGTACATGTAGGTATTACTGGTTGTAGTATAATGTAATTAAATTTTAATTGTAAATACGTAGTTATGTTTAGTTTAGAAATATAGGACTTTATATTGTTTAATATTATGAAAAATTATATAGATAATAATGAAATTGAGAGGATAATTATTAATTATTACTTAAATATTCCCACTCGAGAAAATGAAATATATGATATTTCCATTTTCTTCGCTCTGGTGTTGAGGCAAAGCGCGACGTTGAATTCTCCCACTCAACACGTAATGCCTTCGGAATTCAGTGAAAAATGGGAAACGGAGTGTATTAACTGTTAACACTAAGTTCCCTCTGCCAACCCTATTGCGTGACGAATTTTTTAGACGAAACCCTCTTCAAAGCTTACGAATTTCAAGGGAATTTCTTATAATTCAGAGAATGGCGGAGAGAATGTAGTTAATCATTACTCTGCTTTCCACTTTCCTTCCAATTAAATTCTTGTATGCAATATAATATATTTAGATTGGTGAGGTTGACGGCACACTGGGGCCTCACTCGAGCCATGTTTAAAACATCACACAAAAACTCCCGATCAGCATTGCTAATATTTGTATATTTTCGTAACCTTGGCTCGGGTGACCGCACAGCAAACCGCGGGTAAAGAAAACTTTATTATAATTTTCATTCGGTCAAAGTAACTGTATATAAAATATATGGTTGGTATTTAAATGTGTTCTTATGTAATTTTAAACGTTAATAAATTATATATATTTTTAAATTATATATCTATATTTATAAACTTTACTTGTACTTCTGCCATAAAACAGTTTTTTAATTAAATGGAAGATATATCATTAGTTTCTATTGGTTTACCTACTGATACTATATACAAAGAATTCGAGAGACAAGTAATTTTATGGCTAATTGTGTACATGTACCTATATGTGCCCATACACTTGAAAAGGAATTCAAAATTTCAAAGCAAATATGCTAAATGTCGTCAGTAAACATTATTATTATTATCTTGTAACCTTACAGATCACTCAGCCCTTTCATTACCTTAGACCACAAAAAGTACGGTTTCTTACATGGTTTTACAATGTTTCCGGCTTAGTGCAGTAAAAAATACTATGTAGCAACACTATCTATTATGAATAGTAAAAACAACTTTATAACTATGAAATAAATATATTAATTATATTTTTTTAATAGTTGTAACGTTGTTTTACTTTTTAATAGTTGTAAAGTTTTAGGGTTCCGTATCAGTTTGTTGTCCGTCGGTTCGTCTGTCAAAATCGTTCATCTCAATATTGCGTTGATGTATTCAGTCTGAAATCAATATCAAATCAAAGTGAAGTTGAAGTGTATCCTTTCATATAAAAAAAGATCATCGGAATCCGACTCGCGGTTGACCAGTTTTTTTTAATTAAACGTAAAAGCTACGTTACCAATAAATATATCATCTTAAGAGTGACAAAATGAAACAATTATCTCCACTGTAGTTACCGGCATTTTTGTATCAGCGTGAAGCTCTTATTCATCATCAAAAAAAAACTTACTTATAATTTATCATAGTATATAATTATGTTCTGTATAAGTTCTAACTCCTTACGGCACCAACAATCCAAATAACTATGAAGTAATTCTTATAAAAGCGAAGCTAGAACACGACACTTGTACCTAATACCTAAATGTAATCTATTGAAAATGTCTTGTTTATAATATCGAAGTGATTTGTATAGACAACCATTGTAGTCCACATGCCTTACTGCCCACGCTAAACCTTCGGTTCATTAACATAAATATTTGGAAGCTTTCTGGGTCAACGTAGGCTTACTCGTTGTAATGAATTTGCTATCATGATATTCTGAAGTCTTTGTTAACTAAATTGTTCATAACTCATTCTATTCATGGTTTTACTTGGCAAAATGTTTTATATTTGTTGATGTTGAGGTCGCCTTGGCGAAGGGGTACAAGCGTGTGAATGTAAACGCGATGGGTGTGGGTTCGATTCCCAAACGGGGGGCGACGAGCCTACAACTACCCTCCCTCTGCCTATCCCGCTATGTGCGAGCTAACTTTCCGCTTGCGGTTGTACTTACGTCTCGTTTTTATTATATAATTTGACACCATATTATTATATTTTTTTGTAATTTACATTTAAGCGTTTTACCTCATTACTTATTTTGTAAAGAAGAAAAAAAATTGCATAATTATTTTCTTTGATTAACAACTTCCATTTAAAAATCCGAAGCAATTTATAAATCAGTAATGAATTGTATACATTCTTCACTTTTTTCTCCCTCTCTTTATTCTTATACATCGATTCTTGAACAGCGCCTTCCCTGGAAAATAAACATCCTCTTCATATTTCAAGAAATATTATGATTGAATTAGTCAATATTTCTTTTTTATAGCGTAATTTTACTATCAATATTTTTTTTTCACAGAGGGCTTCGTGGCGCAGGGGCACAAGCGTGCGACTGTAATCGCAAGGGTTGTGGGTTCTATTCTTGTTCAGGGGAATGAAATATTTAATATTTTCATTTCCTTGCTCTACTAACGAAAAAAAACGTGGCGTTGACTTCCGCCATTCAACATGCAATGCTTCGATTGCGAATTTCGAATGCATTCAAGACTTCGACGGAAAGTAGGAAACGGTAATGTTATTGAACAACTTCTTAACACAAGGTTCCCAGGTACCCTCTGCCTAATCTACTATGCGCAGGATATAGCGTGAAACAATAAAAATATCTTTATATAAATCGTGTAGAAGAAGAAGAAGAAATTTTAATGGAAATATATAGTTAACATAGAGAAAAAATATTAATATATTGCATATTTCTTTTTAATAATTATCGTACGTAAATGTAGTAAAAATAATAACAAAGTGAAATAAATAATAACATAAATAAATGATCATTCGATTCCTGCCTCTGTTAATATATGTATGTATACTATGTAATGAAGTGTAATATAATATACTGGAATTATAGAACAATTAAATGAATATTCTTAGCTTATTGCAGCAATCGCATTTACACACAATAAAGTTAATATTCTTACACGATTTGCATTTATATGTTTCAAATGATAATGATATAACGTAATGTCCGTTATTATTAAGTCTTTAATCTACTCGTATATGTATCACAATTTTGTATCTAATCTATTTAAAATTATACTGTTTGTTATTTTAATTTAGTTTTTTAAATTCATCAAAGTTTTTGTAGCTTTATTAAACTCTTGAAATCTTTCGTGCCACATAGAGGCGTCACCGCCGTCACCGTCATGGCGCAGTGACGGCGTCAGTCTGTAAGTACGAACATTATGGGTTCGATTTCCACAAGAATCTGCATTGAATTCTGAATAGAATTCTGCCCCATATGTTGGAATATGAATGCAGTAACACTAGATTTCCTTTACATGCAAAGTAGCCTAGTAGGTAATAAAGGAAAAGCACACAGAAAGAACAGAAAGCGAAAGGAGTGATGTGTCACTCCTTTCTGGGCTTTCTGTTTGTAAAAGCCTATTACATACTTAATTTGCCTAATATTTATATTAAGTATTTCTATATTTGCATGAACGCTGTGAAACAGTGAAACCGCAACGTATAATTGCAACAAATCATAAGTTTAATTGCTCTGCGGCCACCAGTAATTGGATATTATGAATGTACATTCGGTGCATTTAAAAATAAACATATTGGTATCGTTTCAGAATTAAAAGATTTTACAATGATTTTACTTCAAATATAAAAAAATATACTTCTTGGAGAAATATATAAAATTATCAAATCCTACTTTAAGCTATCGTATTTATTTAAAGCCACTCTCAGCTCTGAGATCGAACTTGAGATGCCGCTTTCATTTATAAATATAAAATTCACACAGAAGAGGAAAATGTTTTAAATGCGTAAGTAAGCAAATACAAAAGTGACATGTTTATCATACCATATATCTATAGGACAAAAAAACGAATAATCTTCACAAACGTTATTTTCAAAGCATCTATATTTATGAGGACGCCCCAAAATCTGCTTAAAACGTGGAGAAATATAAAAGGGCAAAAACGCCAAGGTTTTTATATCAGTCAGGTGCATGGTCTACGTGACTTTAAGCACAAAGGACTAGGATAAAATTGATCCACGGGAATCCCCTCGAGCAATCCCAATCCTACTCTACATAACATAACAATAAGATATAAAACCTTCAAAATGTTACCCCAAAAAGAGACTACGTCAAACGTTCTACGGTCGATTTTGTATTAAACGGCTAAAAGGGGTGGCGAATAATTTCTCTATGAATACATTAGTAGCTATGTATGTGAAGAGTGAGAGTCAATCGATTATGTGATTGCGTAATTGTGTAGTGGAGCTATTAATTTATGCTGGCGTAACCTTTCTTACATGTATATTGTATATATATTTACGAACCGTATCGGCACCGTACTGGATATTTAAATGTCTTGAAATTTATTAGGAGGATTTTTTATATAACTTATGTATAATTTCTTCTCCCTAGTTCTAATAGGTAATGTTCACTTGATTTTAATAATTAACATAAATTTGATTTTCTCTTTGCAAATTAAACAATTTTATTCTTTTATATTCGTATATATGTAGGTATAGAAAAGTGTATAAATATAAAAAAAATGTTATTCCTTTTAGTATGATAAAATTCAGCATCTTGAACAACAATCTGTAATCATTACAGATACAGTTCATTGACCGGCGATTTGGAGATGGCGTTAACATTTTTTCACACCAAAATGTAAACGAAATAAATAACACATCATAATTTAAATTAAAATAAACTACATAAATGTCTTCAATATTATAACAACCAGGATATGGATAAAAAATCATATTTTGTATTAAGTTAAACCCAATTTGGATGAGAGTTAAGTTCACTTAGCAATATGGAAGAAATAAAATTAATGTTAATTTGTAAATCGTGTCTCTACCAATTAATTATTGCTATAATTGTACGGTGTATCGCATCCTTTACAGCGTCCGGTAAGTAATACGAGCCGTTGATAAACGAAAAGTAAATATTGCATTTTAAAAACACACAGCTCCTGTTATTATACAATATACTTATATATATTTTTAATTGTAGTACAGTAGAATTATATGTACGTAATTTATATGAACGTTGAACGTTGATTTTCGTTAATATATATTTGATTTTTACTGAATACCTACCAAAAATTACTTTTTTTTATATGATATTAAACAAAAGCTTTCTTTTTCTTATATCACATGTCAATGTTCGATTCAAACAATTGAATTCTACCCAAAATTAATATTACTTTTGTCCTCACAAAGCTGCGTAATAAGGGACCAGTGTAAGAGCTAAAGGCTTTTGTGAGGATGTCGGACAAAGGGAACACGCAAGTAACAAAGCCCGTTCTTTATTGCCATATTTAATGTGTGACTGTTACATGAATTCAAAATATTTTTAAAAATGTTTAATGGCGAAGTTAGAAAGGGTTGTGAGTTCGATTTGCATTCAGTTTAAATTTCCTTTATTCATCACATTTAGAAAATTAATTTAATGTTTTTATTAAATAAACTACAATGCAATCTGCATTTTTTCTAAAATTTAATTCAAATGTGTTATTTTACAAATGGGAACGGAGTGTCTTAACACTGGGTATCCTCTGCCTACACTGCTGTATGCGGGAAACAGCGTGAAGCTGATTTCATTTTGATTTGGTCCTAGCAATCTCATTAGGACTATCTAGTCAATATTAAAATTAATTAAATTATTTAACCTGTTCAAGTTAAAATCATGAAAATAGCAACTAAAAATCACCTTTTTATATAAAAGAAGTCGTAATAATATATTTAAATGCTTAAAACATTCTCACTTGGCATAACCGGTTTTGAGATATAAAGCTTGTTGACGGTGTTTAAAACGCTGGTCAAACTACATTCAATTGAATTCATATTATTCTTGGCTGTGATGTTATATCATAGATAGGCGTATACACGTATTTTATGTTTAATTATTGTTATACCTTTTCTTAGGTAGGTACCTAGTCATTTAATTTATTGCATATTTAATGTTACTAAAACGTCAGTCTGAGTGTAAACGTAATGTGTGTGGGTTCGATCTTCGCTCTAGTGTCTCCACTTCAGGCGGAGTGGAGTGCGGAGTGGAGAACAGAGTTTTACTCTACTATTCTAGGTCTATTCTACATAAAAAATAAAGTATAATCTGTTTTTTTTTAATCTAACTGAAAAAATCACAATTAATCACTTTCCAAACATGTTTTAAATTTATATTTGTACATATATTTAAAATGGATGATTTGTCATTGTATATCATAAGGATTCCCTAATCGCTAAGCCCCTCAAATGGCAAATACGTAATTCTCTGAATCGTGTTCTGCCTTTCTTGGAATTTAACTTTTTGTTGCTATACACGGACCTACTATTGATTTTTTGTTCGGCCGAAAAGGTAGCTTCTGTATTTCCGAACTTACGCTTCTTATTCGAAGTCTATTTGAGAAGCCTACAAGAATATCGTTCATGTGTGTCTTTGTTTTTAAACAGTTGCTAATCGTGCTAATTCTAGTGGATAATGTGTTGATAATACATAACAGCGAAATAAAACAAAAGCTTTCATTAATACTCCTTATCATCTAGACCTATTTTACTGTAATCATCAGAATAATTATCAGACTAAACAACTAAATTACATGATAAGAAAAATAATATAATTTTCGCAAATTAGACAGCTTAAGATGTCGTTCAATCTTAATTCTTATTATCGTTATCTCGAAGCTGAGACAGCTTTGTTTACGAACCCTGTCTTGGCATCACGTTCAGCTCGCTACTGCGTACTTCTGATTAATATAGTGATAAAATCGATCTTATATCAAAACATCACCTGACCATGGCTTGTACTTGCTTATTTTCTATAAGATGATGATCTAATGCTGTAAAAAATAGATATTATGTTCTAAGCAAATTAAGCAATATAGCAAACTATAAAAATGGCTACGCAAAATTGGTAATAAAATATGTGCATTTAGTAATGAAAAATAAGGTAAATAAGCAATTAATTACACTATCAATCTTCTGATAAAAGAAATGTTTACTTCAATATAAGCACTTTTACGATAACCAAGCAAAAACAGTACCAAAAAAGCTATACTTACAATAATATAATATAATCAGATGTTATGTTATTGTCGGTCACGTAGGCCAAAGAGCGAGAGGTACGTTTGAGAGAGGAGTTCGGGGAACAGATGACGCTAGAGCGAGACAGAGATATGGGCACAACAAACATGGCGACGCCGGTTGCCGGTCGAACTGGTTACCACGTGCACGTGCTCTACGCCGCACAATGTTTGTCAACAAACGCCCTGTGAAGGTCACCCGAAGGGTTGGTAAGACAAAGGACTCGTTGCATAATTCCATAAACAATAGGACTTTTTTTGCTAAACGGTGTATTATATTTGTAAAATGGAAATTACTATAGATTTTTTTTTCATCTGGTAACAATTTTTTGGAGGTATTTTTTTTTATATTGCATTAATTACTACTACTACTATATAATATAAATATAATAAATCATCTGCTTAATATTCTCGCTATAATTGCATTAATGAACCGAATTAATTAAATTATTGTTACGGTAGAAAGATATCGCTATAATTATAAACAAATATAAATAGTTAACCTACTCTAAGACAATTTGTTTTCATGGTGTTGGCAGAGGCAGATGAAAATTTAAAACGCTTAATTTTTGAAGCTCCGCGATTACGTGCTTCGGGCGTATCCAAGATGATGCAATGACTCGCAAATTGTAAACAATCTTTGAAAACACATTCACGTGTTTCAAAGGGAATTGTAGAATTGGTGTAGTAAGCTTGATTATTTCTTTCTTTTACTTTTTGAGGTTACCGGAGAACATCTGGCTTCTATATGCGTACCATAAAGCCACGAATGCCGTGCTACACATCGATGGATAAGAAAAAATAAACGAAAAAATTGTAAACACGTCAGCAGTGTGAGCGAGCGCGCATGCGCAGACCAGAGGCCTCAACGACGCACTACAGCGCGGGGCGAGGGGCGGCGCGGGGGAGCGGAAGGTGGAGCGCACGGGGAGGGGGGCTCGTACGATGTGCGCCGTGCTGAGTTCAACCGGCGATTCTTCAGTTGGATTTTAGAACATCGAACGGGCGGGCGTGTGTAGGATGGATCGCTAACAACACCAAGTAGTTTTTTTCATTCCGCCTTCTAGCAGTGTTTGTTTATTACCTTCCGGCACTTTTCGTAAATCCTTCTCGACGGTGGTGCTTATTATTTCTTTAGTTTTTTCGGCGTTTGTTTTTATATTTTCTTAAGCGCCGTTCCGATTTCACGTCGAGAAGGCGGCCGCACAAGTTTGAAAGCGGCTTTTTGAGAGTAGTAACACCTACTCGTATTTTGTTATCGTTATAAGAACACATCAGGCAACGATCAGAATGGTGAAGAAGATATCAGAAGAGAGTGTAGACAGCGGTAAGTGCATTTTCTCCTGACATTTAAAATAATGATGACATCATCCACATATATCTCTACATACCGGCTTATTTGACTGCGTAAATAATGTAACGGTTTGTGCTAATGTTTTTGGTTATGCAAGAGTAACCAAGCTATATAATATTTTTTTCACGGTTGCAAGTAAATATGATAATCATAGTCTAAATGTAGATACTTTTTAATACGTATACACAAAAGTTAAAATTGCTAACAAATTACTATTATCCAATATAATATTGAAGGTAGTATACATTTTTTATTTAGTAATTTTTATAATAGGGCGACCTTTAAGAGGTTGATGATTATTGAGAATGCCCCAGTTACAAAGTGTCTATCAGACCTTGTTGCATCATGATAACATGAAGTCTTGTATAAATAATAAATATTCATATGTAACATATATATGATGATTATATATACATATATAATCACCATATATTCTAAAAATGTCGAAAAATAGTCGATTTATAAATATTAATTTTATTCCTCCTTCTCTGTTTATTTCCTGTTCTTATAGGATTCGGTAGTTACGTAAACTAATACTGACAATCAAGTATCATAATTTTAAATAATAATCTTGAGAACGTTATCTGAATCACGTGCTATTAACATTTTATAATATTATATATTGTATTGTAAAAAAAGGAAAAAATAACATAGTTCAGTCATTTTTCTATTTATAAAAGAAATTAAAACTAAAATTACATGTTATAATACGAAAGTTTCATAGCATTGTTATAAATGACTAATGAGCCACTATTGTTAACAATTGCACAGTATTTGCATCAGAACTGACCAAGCTTAACAATACCCTCGATGTTAGTTTGTAGACGATTGACGTGACGGTAAAATACTTCAATTATTTTTCTTTTGTTTTACAAATATCATTGTTTATATCAAAATGTCATTGAACTAAATAATTATTAGATATGAATAATCCAATATATTTTATTATAGTAATTTCGTTTAAAAAAAATTTCCGACTTTACTCACGTTGCACGTGATAATGGACGATAGAGAATAAATAATAGTTATATTTTAGAATATTTTAGCCTTCAAAAAATAATTTCCTGGCGCCTAATAAGTTAATAACTATGATTAATATGTCGCGATGGGCTTTGCTAGGTAGCAGGAAATAAAGACAAGAAAGAAAGACATGTAACTAGGCTTTCAGTCTTAATAATTATAGTATGTAGATTTATGAAGTAAATAAAAACCAATGCATAAATTGATGTCACTAAAAAACCTGCACTAGTGACTGCACAATGTTATGAATACTTAATAAATACCTACGCGGAGATTCTTCTTAAGATATATGGAATTTAAAACCAAAATCTTACAAATATTTTGCTTAATGAAAGTAAAATAAAAATGCTTATTGAAAATTTGTACATTCGAATGACCTACTGAGAGGACGTTTACTTGTAATTATATACATATTTGAGTCTACAATTTCGTGAAATTTAAAACTTTTAATATTTCGTAACCATTATCAATTTACTGTCTGACGTGTTATAATAAATGATAAATAGACAATACTTTATATCTATTTATTATTCTATACAAGTTAAAAATAAACATGTAGACTAGGTAGGTATATTTTTAGTTTTTATTCTATTATTAACCAATTGAACACCATAATTATAAAAGCTATTTCTATGATTCCCACGAGTAAATCGCTCGATCAGCATGTAAAGTTTCCTTTTTTTTTCAAGAATGCTTTAACGATTTAATGCAATTTCTTCGTTTTATTCCAACATGGCCGCTGAAGCGCGACGCCCCACAGCGTTCATTGCCAAGGTCACCTAACATGAAACTGCGCAACGACTGTATATTATACAGCCTAGGTACATACCCATGGTACCTATATGCACTAAAACGAAATAACCTGTCACTGATATTTTTAGATTTCGACAACACATGCTGTACAAGTTAAATATGTAGGTATAAGTACATAATTATGCATAATAATTAACATAAAAACAGGTTTTATGGCGTTTCTCATTATCCATTAAATATGTTTTAATTTTAGCCTCTTGAAATGTTTCCGTAAAGTTGACATTTTTATTTGCATATTAACTTTTAACCTTTTTCTACATAGTTTTTGTATGCTACATTTTTTACTACATATATGTATATGCCTAATAATTAAATATTTAATTATTTACATTGGCAAGGTTATTTTTGTGATCTTACCGCGTTGTTCTCATATCTTATTAAGATTTAAGCGGTGTCTATAAAGATAAACCAGTGTTTCATTGCTCAGTTCTTCACTTTAAGCAACAATAAATGCTAATTAACCATAAACTTCAGGCTTGATTAAAATTGACTCACGTGTATAAACTGCACAGCAATCAAGATTGACCTTGGCCGTGACTGATTCTATAGCAAATCTAGCGTAATATCAGATAGCTGTTCTCCCTTGACTGCCTATGTGGAATGTATGGCGTCGTACACAATGTAATGTTTTTTCTAATAAGATAATGAAATGAACACTCTTTGTTACACATAGCAACTGTTTAATTTATATTCAAAAGGTTTTAGCCAAGTATTAACCAAGACCTTGACCGACAATGATTTGCAGATTTCTTGATTCATTGTATTTTCCAGAATATACATATAACTAAACTAAATGTTTTTACATACAATTAAAAGTGACATAAAGGCTATAATTATTTCTTACAAAATAAAATGCCTAAAACTACAACGGTAGTTATAAAAAATGAAAATACAAATCTATTATTAATATAACATGAGATATAGTTAATTATATCTCATATATATATAATAAGTTTATTTAATAATTTATTGCGGAACACGTCGATATTTACTGCACGTGTTGTCTAAAACTGTATTCACACCGTGAACTTATGTCACCTCAACTTTTCCATAGAGTAGGCCGTTTATATAAGCGTCATTAGTTAAGGGGCTAAATCTGACCAGTGAAAGCAGTTTTTGTAAATCAGAAATAGCATTGCCCTCATCAAGATTTCACTCGGATAACTATCTGGTTTAGTTTAGTGACTGCCAGGCCCAGTTGGCAATTTATTCAACGCTGCTATGCATTTAGCTTGATCTACCAAGTCGACTTTGATCTTTTAGAAAGATCATTATTTAAAGTGGTTCGTCGTTGCGGTTCAGTTCGGACATGTTCGACTTAGGATGATGGTTGCAAGTTAATTCCTATGTAGAAAAAGTAATATTTTGAATACCGCAATTCTACAATAAAAAAACAGCAAAGCAAGAGGATTCTCGCTTATTCTGAATATTAGAGTAGGTAAACATTGTCAAGACACTTAGTTCGTTACAATCCGGTCGAATTTGAGACATTACGTGTTGAGTTGCGGAACCTAACGCCGCCACACTTCAGCCAACTCAACTCAAATCAACAAAGAATAACTTTAAAATAACAAAAAGTGGACAACAGTGTCATGGATCAGTAGGCTTACCAGTGGCTTTCCAAATGCGTTCGAATATAATTAACATTCGTAAAAACCAAATTTTTATTTTTATTTAAACAGTTGTAAGGATATTTATCCCGTGGTCTTTTCTTACAAAATAAGTTTACATTTCTTATAATACTTGCTAAAACAATAAGTAATGGTTGAGAAATTTGTATGTCGTGCCATATATAAATGTAGGAAATGTCGTGAGTAGAATTAATTATATTATCTATACACTCTTTCACCTTTAAGAACTATAATTTTGTTTATTACTGATAATTGATTTCTATGTTACTAACAGAAATATGATGTTATTTCAACTATAAATAATAAATATAATTATTGGAAGGGCCATGCAATTAGAAAGTGGTTTAGTTTGCATGCTGCTAGCTCGAGGGTATAAAAATATTGAGTTCTTTATTCAAATGATAGATCATGACCAAGATTAATACCGTCAGGTAAATTAGAAAGTGGGAACTTTACAGAGTGGTAGCGGTAGGACGTGTTGTGGAAATTTTACTTTTTAACTTATCAAAAGGCCAGTCTGGCGCAGGGGCACAAGCGTATGCCACTGTAAATGCGGCAGATTGTGAATTCCATTCCCACACGAGGAAATGTCCCAATATTCTCACTTCTTCGACCTGGTGACGATGCAAAGCGCGACGCTGAGTTGACCTCCAGAATTCGGCGGAAAGTGTGGATATCTTAATAGCGGAGTGTCCTGACACTAGGTTCGATCTGCCTACCTTGCTATGTACGGAATATACATACATACTTACGAATCGACACTTGTTTTTATTACCTAATAAAATCAATTGTTAAAAATATGAAATCATACATTTTAAGTGTAGTTAATAATTTACATCGTGTATTGCTTCTAAATTGTATCACGTGATGAGTCCATTGATATAAATTGTTTCAATAAACGAAATGAACAAGGATTGCTACTTGAGAATGAAATTCAATGAATGAATACCTTTCAGTTTATATGAGGCACTTGTTATAAAAATAACTACAGAATTATTCTTTAATGCGAGAAAAATATTATTGTATGATGTTGAGAATATTAAATACAAAATGGCCATTGTGGCGCAGGTAAACAGCGTCTGTTGGTTGCTAGTTCGATCCTGATTCGGGGAAATGAGTTATATTTATTTCCTCCCTCTGGTAATGATCAAAAATGGGCGATGCGTGCGATACGGAGTGCTTTAACACTAATTTTCCGGATACAGCGAGAAGCAAAAAATTACTATAAATGAGTGTTCAGTTACATCAGACTAGACGTAGGCGGGTTTTAAAATTCAGATTTCCGTATCACGTCTCGATGACGAGCAATTGGTGAATCATTTATTAATAAGCTATGTCCAAATAAATATGATTTTATGGCTTGTCCTACCATGTTATGCCTTGTATATGATCACACAAACAGGAAGTGTCTATGTAAAAACATGCGATTGTCAAAGTGGGTGTGCCTACAGATTGTAACAATCGCCATTTTATTGCGCATTCGCTATGTATCCTGTGCTCTGTGAACAATTGTGTTGCTAAAGCTTTATTACCGTGAAACAAAAACATGTCATATCCCTTGGCCTTAAAGGCTTATTCCATTAATCTCATTTTGTAGACATTAGACATATCGTGCTGCTTTCTGGTCCGAGGTCATAGTGCGTAATTAATAACGTCAATATATTAGGTCTGGTTATCTATAGTTAATATTTTTTTATATGTATATTTAGTTAAAGAACAATGCGTAAAAACATATATTTTATACAAATAAATAGTTTAAAAATACTAAATATTTTGAACAAAGTATCTGTGTTGTTATGCGGGGCACATTAATATTAGTTTCCAATGTAGACGCTCGTCTTTAATCAGTAACAATAAGGAAGTTAATCTGAATAATTATTTTACGGAACTCGTCACCAAGTCTTAGGTCACTGCTACATAAAACAAAGCGATACATATTACATATTGAAAAGCTATATTTTTTAGATAAGTCCAATAATAACCTTATTTTACGATTCGTAACGTTTATTATCGCTTCCGGATTTTTTCGTATTAACGTGGAACTTATAGAAAATGCACATAATAAAATATAAGCCGTCGTCTTATCGTGGTAGGATTCATAGACCTCGGTGGAAGCGGTCGCGTAACGTGGGCGCATACGCAGAGCTGGGCGCGGCCATGTAGGTCGTTGAACCGGCTTTGTTTGCCAACTCAGCTGCACTCTTGTCTCCCGGCCGTCCGAGCGGCGTTGTATCGACGAGTGTGTGCCTAAAACACAAAGGGCCGATTACCGCCGCCGTTGGCTCGTTAGAATATAGATTTTTGATATTCAACCGACGAACGGTGAAAACGTTTCGTTACAATGGCAGAAAGTGTAGAGAGAGCTATAACTGCGGGTCACTTATTGTTTCCAATGTCGTGAATGTTTAACTTATCTCCAAAGAGAAATTTTGTTTGATGGATGTTTATTTGCTCTCCATATCGAAATTTCGAGAAACTTGATACTGGAGCCTTACACAATGGTGTGTGTATACAAAACATGCAGAAAACGCCTTATGCTTGGCATTCGGTTGTGTGGACGGATGTGAAAGCTGTATTAGTTTAGTTACTTGTCGGTAGCTTATTGGTCCAGATTAGATAAGGTCGAATGGCGCTCGTTATACATATTCAGCTTAACCGGTGAGCACGTCTTCTTTAATAACATAAATCTCGTCTCTATTAATTAACCAAAGACATTTCGCAATCGCTCTTCTTTACGCAGTTGACCTCGTAACATTTTCAATTTATTGTTTCGGCCTCAAATCGAGGATTAAACTCGATTGCCTGTGATATAGTATCTGTGGATATGTCTTGTCAATATTATATGACAGATAAGTCCTTTGTGACATTAAATTTTAATATTATAATGTGACTTCGCGTAAGATTAGATGCACTGAAAAAAATAAATAAAAATGTCTTTTTACTATCTCGAAAATCGAATCGAAAATATAGATTCTGTAATTTCTTAGTGTTAAATAATCAAAACTAAAGAATTGAAGGCTTCTTAGGTAACAATTAACAGCTTATTTCCGCATTTTAAACATAGCTGTAAGAAAAGGAGGTTATCAATTCGACTGTAGTTTTTTTTAATTTAAATAGTCATATTTTGTTGTGCAGGCGTCGGCCGCGGCAGCAGTCAGTCGGGTAGCGAGCGCGAGTCAGAAGAGATACCGCGCGGGCCCGAGGCGTCCGCGCCGGTGCCCATACCCGACAGCGAGGAGCTGCAGCGCCGCAAGGAGGAGGCGCGCAGGAAACGCCGCAGGAAGAAGCGCTCCGGCAGCTCAGTGGTCACGTCATGTTTCCAAGGTTAGTATTTATTGGTTTTACTTCCTAGTTCACAATGTAACCAATGTGTAGTTGCAAAGAGAGGTCTCGTGGCAAGACACTGTTCTCTATTTTCCGACCGACCGATTGCATGTTGACAGACGGATTTCAACGGCGTACTTTATTTTACTTGACACAGAGAACGGGTCTAACCTGCTTCGCGGGATAATGCGTGAAGCAAAAAAAAATGACAAAAGTAAACGATTCAAGACATAATAATGAAATTAAATATGGATCCCATTTGTTTTTTTAAGCAAATTTTCATTGAAATACAATATATTAATGTGCATAGTACACAATAGACCTGACCTGATATACATAGATAAAACAAACAACCATACTAACCTTATTGACATCTCAGTACCGTCTGACTATAATATTGGAGCTAAGGAATTAGAAAAAATTAGCAAATATCATCCGCTTAAAGTTGAACTCTCCAGATTATGGAACACCACAGTCACAATTATTATTAACAAGAATATAGTGAATGCCTTTTTTCCTGAGGGTCTCGGGACGGGGCATTTATTAAAACCGACTAAATCGTGAAAAAGTTGAGAAACTAATATATTAATGTGCAAAACAGCACTATTATGATAAAATGGCAGTTCGTGCATAAGCGATAACACTAATGTGGTACATTCCTCTAACACGTTGTATATTTATAAATTGCCTACTAATAATAAGTTCTCTCAAGTGGCCATTACGTTAATGAAAAACTTGAATATATATTTTCATGTTTTATTTATATCTCACTGGTTCAATTAACAATTATGCTATTTTAATATGTATCAGTTAATAATTAGTTTATTGCATTTTCTTTAGTTCTTGTTATAATTTTAATTTAAAGATAAAGTTAGTTAGGGGCCGTCCATTAATCACGTGATGGTTTTTTTTAGTATTGCTTAACTCCCCCTCCACCTTGGTGACATGTGGTGAGGTTTAAGACTTAAAAAGGTTTAAAGTTACTTACTTCAAGGTTTAAACGTTTGCTGGGTTCTAATCTTTAGGTAATTTAATTATATAAAAAAGAGCATCCGCTTATAAAATAAGCAACATTATTTTTAAATGCGAATATATATATACAAATTACAAAACGTGCACCGCAACTGCACGTCTGCATTTGAACGGCTTCAGCAGTATGCAAACTAAAACTGTACAAATAAAATCCCCTTAGGCATTAGTGACGCAAGTATACTGTTAGAACTCGTGTATAAATAATATAATGTAGGTTCTTTGGTTATTTTATTTAATTACATAAACTATTTCTTTTAATTTCCTTGCTTTGGTTGGTAATAAGAAAAAGTCTGACGTTGAGTTCTGTACCAAATGCCTGTTGGCTTGAAACTACTTAATTTCAGAAAGATTTTATCGTTAATGGATAAAGAGCCAAATCAAGCTAGACCTTCGTTACCTTATGTAAAAAAAAATCAAACTACAACTCTAACATGACTCTTGTAAATGAGATGATTAGGAACTGCTTGGAACACTTACAGCTTCACGGTATATCCCACACACAGCAGAGTAGGCAGAAGGAACCTAGTGTCAAGACACTCTGTTCCCCACTTTGCCGAAACTTTTTGTTGCACACTTACAATCTCGTTAAAATTAGACGCATAATATATTTTACCATAAAATCAATAATGTAATGTATCAATAATATCTAATGTATGTTATAATTAAATGCAATGTTAACAATTGTTCCAGACCTTTACAAGCTAACAGGAGAGGTACTGGGCGAGGGCGCGTACGCCTCGGTGCAGACGTGTGTAAACATCTACACGGGCCAGGAGTTCGCAGTGAAGATCATAGACAAAGTGCCGGGGCACGCCCGCGCCCGGGTGTTCCGCGAGGTGGAGACCTTCCACTACTGCCAGGGACACCCGAATATAATCCAGCTCATTGAATTCTTTGAGGACACGGACAAGTTCTATCTTGTCTTTGAGAAGGTTTGTTTAATTATACAATAAAATAAATAAATAAATCAGCGTACAGCAGGATAGGCAGAGGTTTCCTACTTTCTGCCGAATTCTGAAGTCACTGCGTGTTGAGTGGCGGAACTCAACTCCCCCTTTTGTCTCGACACCAGAGCAAAGAAATGAAAATATACATTTAAATAAATATTTCATTTCTCAAGTGGGGATCGAACCCACAACCAGTCGCGTTTACGGTCACACTTTGTGCCCCTGCGCCATTAATAATTGTGTTGACTACGACTTTGTTTCGAAGTTTCTCTTGGCAAAATGATGAATATTTGTATCTTATAATTTCTAGTAGTTAGTAACACAGTGTTAGGTTCCGCCACCTAACATTCGATATCTTTTAAAAAGTGGAGGATAGATTGTCTTGTGAAATGGTTTTCTTAGTTTAGCCGCGCTGTTTGCTTATTTGTTGTACCTATTTTTTTTCTTATATTTACTCACATAAGTAATAAATATTACATCGTTTACACTTTACATAAAAAAGGCAATAACATAAACAAATAAACAATGTCTGACACATCAAAAATAATAAATGACAACAAATAACAATGCTTATCATTACTTTTGGATAAGTATGACTCGACAATTTCAATAAAAAGAGGAATGCAATTGAAACAATCGTCAATATAAGTATGTTATTATCATATGTAAAGTGAATTTCGAATTAAATAAATTGTATTGTATACAACGGTATTGTTCACAAATATCTCATTTTCATGCTGATATTTTAACGATGACATGTGTTTTATTTCTTTTTTTATTTTCTTCTAGACTGTTCCATTACGGGTATAATTAATCTGTTACATTAATACTGTTATTGTTAATGTAATTTTGTTAAGTATATTATATGAAATAGTCTATTATGTAATATGTTAAGAGGCGGCTTACACATTTGACTAAATAAATCTTATTAGTACTTCAATGCCTTATAGCCGTTGGCTATGACTAGCTGCGACTATTTTAACAATGACTCACGGAATAAGTATGTAATTATTGTTTTATAAATTCATGTCGTTGAAGTTGTTATAATAGTAAATTTAGGGGGAATTTACAATAAGGGTTACCCTTTTGCAATTAGGGAACAGCTGCGGTAGACATGACTTTTGTATATCGTATTTTTTTTTGCAAGTTTGTAATTGCTTTGATGAATGCCAAAGAAAATTTTAATTTATTGTAATTCTAGCAACAAAAACTGCAAATAAAATACACTAAGCTAAGTTTAGTAATTAAATTAATTAATTATAGAAATGGCAATGAATACTTTTTTCCAAAACTTAAATATATCTTGCATATTCCGAACAAATTTATTGACAATTTTTTTTCCATAAATACATGATGATATTTAAACCAATAAATCTTTGAATCAGGTTAAGGTAGGCGAGAGAAGCCTGTTTGCGCCGACCTAAGCAGTGCTAAGCGTCTCGCAAGGTCAGAATTAGTACTGTTCTAGCGTAATGCTAATAAACCTACCTACCAACAAGTGTAGACGTGTTTAGAATAAGAGACACTAAGTTTTTTTTTTATTTTCGCCCATTTTTGGAAATGTTAATGTTAATGTTAGAAAGAAAGAACCTAGTATTTTAAGATACAAAGATTTCTACTTTTAACTAATCGTTTAGTAGAGATTATAATATTAGAGATATTATTTAAGTTAGGTTTACGTTTTCTTTTAAAATGATGGTCTAACTCTAAGGAATATAGAAATAGTAATAAATCGTTTCATTTATATAGAATTGAATTATTGAAGTATTTTTGCCTGGCCAATGTGGGAGATGTCTAAAAATATTTTATTTAGACTGTACCAAATAGATATTTTAACACGAGGCTTATTTAAAAACATTTTTGGACTCTGCATTGTGACTGCTTTGATGTTCTATTTCGACCCGACCTAAAGAAACACTGTAAGCTGTGAAATAACGGCACGCCATTCGCGCTTCCATGATATTTATTCTTATTTATGTTATTGTTGTATATGTTTTTATTTATTACTTTATAACAACAAAAACATATAGAAAATTTTATTACAGTACAGTACGACACTTGTGATAAATATGTTGTTTATAAAAATCTATTTTTTTTATAATCCATACCTATATTATAAATTCGAAAGTAACTCTGTCTGTCTGTCTGTCTGTCTGTCTGTCCTTTACGCAATCAGGGCCAAACCGCTAATTTAATTGTGATAAAATACTCATATAGAGATACTTGAGGGTCCCGGGATGAACATAGGATACTTTTTTTTTCTCATATTTGTAATATTTTCGTTATATAACAATATATTAAAATAATTAATTTGACAAGGAATTTATTCCGCCATGTTAATAACAATTGTCGCTACGCGTTGCTAAGCAACGGCTTGCAAAGTTTGCTGTTTTAAGAAAACGTCACCCAAAATGAGTTTGCTTAACGCGTACATGGCGCGCGCCGATATAGATTTGTATACATTAACAAAAATTAAATGATTTCTATAATTTGATATTCATCCTTATGAAAATAAATATAATAGTCACTTTTAGCATTTCATCTTGATGGAAATTATAGTGT
>HE670593.1:58086-70679 GCA_000313835.2 Heliconius melpomene melpomene | reverse complement strand
AATTCTTACGCTAGTCTTACGGTCGCAAGCATCGCAGACACGTTACAATACAGTTTGTAGCCAACTCTGCGTTTAAAATGTCGCTATACGCTAAATTTTATCATTAAAATATTGTTACTTAGTTTTTAGACAGTTGAAAGTATAAAGATTATATACCAATATATAGTTTCCGTAAATAACACTTAAATTGCTTATTATTTTTGCCAGAAGCAAAACTCACGAAACCATGTACTATCACGAAGTTACCGTCACTTACCTTAAAGATGCAAAAAAAATAGTACCTAACTTTCGTTAAATTATTAAGGTCAATTTTTAAATATTTTTTTGGCTAATATTATTAGAAATGAATGGTTTTAACTTCCTGTCAGATATCCCCAAGTTCTATAAGCTCTACGAATATATGAGCAAATAATATTTTTTAAATATTTAGTTAAAATTATTAATAAATTGTTTTAGTCAGTTACTACGTGACTTCAGTATATTACATTCGTAGGCGCTTAGATAGTACTAGTTCACATAATAGTTTTTTTGTATATCTTGTAGAAAAGGTATATAGAGACCGTAACAGTTGGCGTTCCGTTCTCTCCACAGAACACATTTACTCAGCCTACTTACTATTTGCCTACTACCAATACAGCGTGAAGCTAAGTATTTAATTTCAATTGATTACGTATGCTTATCATTATTCTACACTAATCGTCATGGTCCGTAAAACACATTTTTTGCAAATTCCATTTTTTTAAATAAATAGGGGTAGTTCATAGATGCCACTTTAATAAACGTGCGTTATAATGTCTAAGCTTTTATCAGCAAAATTTCAGCTTTACACGCTGGTTTTAAAAATGACATTTTTTTTGGTTAAAAATAACAATTTTAGTAGAACTGCCATATAACATAGTTTAAAAATATATTTATATCTTATATTTAATAATTTTGACGTAAATTTTATCCATTGCAATTACAAAACGCAGCTGACAGTCAAAAGTCAAAAATCAATCTTTGTCACCAGCAGAGGGCGCTTGTAATCGCTCGGCCACGTAAGTCGGGGTCGTATTTTTCTTAAAAAAATTGTTTTACGTAGTAATTTTACTCTTTTGTGATAATATGTGAGAATGGTCTAGCTATACAAATTTGTGTGCAAAGTTTTTTGTGTTTTGACTTCGTCCCGCCATCGGTAAGTCATACAGTACATTTGTCCTTCCGTCATTCTTAGTGAATTAGCATTAATTAAACATCCTTTTCGATATCAAGTTTATTATCACAATACAAATACTTCTTTAGTATACCTTGATGTAGTGTTTACTTCTTGTAAAGTGTAAGTAAAATAGTTGAATGTTACTTTTACAGATTGACTAGCTATGTCTCACATACCAAATCAATATAATAATGGTCCTGGCCAACCTAACTCACTTCCTGGGACTTTACAATATAATCAAATCCCAGCAAGCCAACTACCTGGACCTTTGAAACAAAGTGGTAACATGACTAATCCAACACCAATGGCTGTATACAATAGTCAAACAAATAACTATATCCAAAGTGCAAATAGCTCACCAGCTTTCAATAATCCTGGGATGATGTCACCACCACCAACAAGTCTGCAATCATCACCATTAAGACCAATGAAACCAGTTTTAAATCAAATGCAGAACATTCCATATAGCTCCGCTAATCCTCATTCCATGCCAAATGTATCATCGCCATCTTTTCCTCCCCTACAACAACAGCAAGTTAACCATAATGCTTCCCCTGTTGTTCCTTCTAGTCAATATAATCAGCCAATTATGAATGGACCAAATTCTGGACCCCAAGGGTTTATACATCATTACCCACCGTCAAGTTCATTTAGTCCTCCCCCTTTGGTAAATCAACCTCCTACAAGTGCTAACTTTGGACCTAGGCCACCCAATCCTGCCTATGGTCCTAGACCTCCAACATCAGTTCCTCCAGGACCAGTGACAAGTCAACCTAATGTTCCATTTAGTGGACCACCAATGTCTGTTGCTAGAAACAGTCCACTAACAACAGGACCACCACCTAGTAACTCACAGCCATCTAGTTTGCCACCTAATTTGTCTGGGCCCATGGGCCCACCGAGAGTTAATGCCGTTAATGGACCTTCAATGCTAGGACCACCAACCTCCCATATACCTCCAAGGGGCTTACCGAGTGGTCCTCTACAATCTGGTCCACAACCTTATTTGAGGCCACCAATGCCGCCAATGCAACCTAACATCAACCAGCCATTAAATGGCCCCAATGGGGAACCGGGAGGGCCAAATTATACATCTGGGCCATCGAGCTTGAGTGGGCCTGGTTTGCCAAGTGGACCAACATCAGGTCTAATGAGTCAGCCTCCAAAAAGTGGAATCGATGGGCCTCCAACTACAAATATGCAGAATAGATATCCTCAAATGCCCTACAACAATTTGAATGCTCAACAGCAAATGCAAGTGCAACAGAATATTTCAAAACAATTTCCAACGCACAATATGTACGGGGTGACTCAACAAATGAGTAACTTGAGTGTAACCAAACAAGGCTTTGATCAACTATGGGGTCATCAGATGGTCGATCTGCTACAATGTAAACATATCTTACCTGAATATCCTGAAGATCCAATGGAAATAAAGCTTGGAAATCAATTTGCTGATTCCCCTAATTGTAGTCCTGAGTGAGTACTATTTTTTCTTGTTAAAGCTAAAGGTTAAAGGCTTCTGTGGTACAGTATCTTAGTATAAATGCAATGGTTGTGGGTTTGATTCCTGCTGTTGCTAATGGCTTAAGTTTATTTTCTTGCTATAGCAAGACAAAATGTGGTGTTGAGATCCATCACTCTACACAAAATGTCTTGAATATTGGGCAGCAGGTGAGGAATGTATTGTTTTAACACTAGGTTCACTATGCCTACTATTGGTATACACATATAGTATATAAAATTATAACTTTTTATAGATAAATTAATTAATCAATTTTAGATATTTCTATAATATAATCCAAGATTTTTATCTGTCAAGTATTCTATAGTAAAAGTAATATTATTTAGTATTTTGGAGTGTATGACATTGTTTGACGAGATATACAAAAAAATATGTCTATAATCTAATTTTTATTTCAACAATTAAGTTTTAAAATGATCTTCTTACAAGTATAGATGGTTGTATTTGAAGTACATAGTTTAGTCGTTATCTTTACTATCAATAAATCTTGTACTGATTAAATTGATATGAAGGTCAAGAGTTTCAAAAAGTTTTAGAGGATTTTTTTATGTTATGGTTGATAGAAGCTCTAATATTCTAATATCTGTGGTTTTTAGTTAGTTAATAATTTCAAATAACTGTGCCTACGTCAATTTTTATGTTAAATGATATAACTAGAATACAATAGAAACAGGCATTAAATATCATTCCATGAACACTAGTGGGTAATGATCCTGATTTTAACTTAATACATTGTTTTATAAGCAATATTTTTTTTTCTATCACAAATATGCGAAAAAATACCTTAGGATTGACTATTTACTGGTGTAAAAAGCTGGCAGCTTCAAGAAATATCCAATACACGGCAGGTAAAATACGGATAGGAAAGGAACTCCGTTCCCCACTTTCCGTCGATTTTTTCGAGCCATTGCCATGTTGAGTGGCGTAACTAAACATCGGGTTTTTACATTGTTGCCAGAGCCAAGAAATGAAAATATTAAGATAATAATTCATTCCCTCGAGTGGTGATCGAATCCATAACCGTCGTGTTACAGTCACACCCTAGTGCACCTGAGTCACGATGGCTTCTTTCATCTATTATTCACACCATTTATGACTTAAACTTTAATATGTCTTTTATAAGTTTGCGCAATTAAGATCGATTGTTTTAAATTTGATAGCGACAATCATGTGGAATAATTGTTTCAATTTTTTATAAATATATTTTGAAAAAATTGGCAGGTCCAAAATGTATAACATTCTTAATATCTATATTAAGTGACACAACCACTTTCACTTTTGTAAACATTACGTATTGTAATTCATAAAGGCACGTGGCGACTTTTAATTTTACTTTCATTTCGTTATTATTTAAATCTCGTAATGTATCTTGGTAGTGTACATTTGGCCCCATTTTTTCACTAAAGGTTGACATCGACTTAGTTCAACTTACATTTCTCACCACTGTTTTTTTCTGGTTAGCGGGATTGGCAGTAAGAAACTGGTGTCAAACACTATGTTTTCCTTTTTACGCTCGTCATACCAGAGATTGCCTCAATACAAAGAATATATCTTATATGTTCATTGTACACCAAATATAGAAAAAAATGGCATCTTCACTTTACTTTATATAGCTGGGAGCTTGACTCTCATTTTTGAGAATTTAAAATATTTCTGTTTCCTCTCTTAACGTGTCCACTTGCCATATAATGTTGTTTTTATTTATCGACGGAAGTAAAATAATACAATACTAATTTACGCTTATAGCACAATATTCGGATGATATGTCAAGTTTAAAATATACAAACAGATTATAATTGCATACCCATACGTATATTATATTATTTATTTACTTTTTATATGGAACTATTGATCGTGGCCCACGTTGTGACGATAACCTTATCTTAGCGTACTAAGTGTAGTCTCTTTGTAGTGAGTGCATCAGTCGCGGACATTGAACCAATTGTATCAAATTAACAGAATATCAACTAAATATAAACAAACATCTTTGTTTTATAGATGTTATATAGATGCATGTAAAATAAATTTGATAGCTATTCAATTTTTTCTCAAGTGCTATCTTTCTGCATAATTTTCTGTTTTTGCAATCTAATATACATAGAATCAGATGCAAATCCATTTTATGCTCTTAATTCCTTGTACTTAAACATTTATAACTAAATAAAGTTTTAAAAATCTTTAAAGAAGTAACGATTAACATACAATTAATTGTGAAGAAAATATTAACCCCAAAAGGTTTAAAATAAGATAAACAATTAATACCCGCCGACCCGTTAACAGAGTGAATATACATATTTAACTCTGTTCTGCTATTTTCTTTGCTATTTCTAATATTTGTTCAAAAAAGACAATTAAAAAAAATTGTCAGAAAGCGATTTGAACTCATTACCAACGCCTTAGTCAATAAAAATATTTAATATGTAAAACTATATTCTTATGTCCTATTATTTAATGTTATATTAACAAAAAACCATCATCTAAATTAGTTAGCATATTTAATAATAGTTACATTTGTGTTTATCTTAAATTTGTTTATTTTAAAACTTTCGATATAATGTTAAATTGTATAACGATGTGTACAGAGTATTTTAACATCAGCATACCAAAATAGTATTAGAATTGGAGTAAATGATATACTGGGAAGTAGGTCATGGTTATATGTGTATACTATTCAAATCCATTTGTTTAGGTCTCTTTGTTTTTGGTATGCTTTCCCGAATGTCCATATCAAAATTTTGTTTTGTTTTTTAACAATATTGACTTCGAATCACGTACTTCGTTTATTTATGTATATGGTATGCAAAAAACTATTTTTTTTGTATATCATTTTAAAATGTTATTATAGTAAATTGTATAAGAATTTCTTGTGAGTGTAAATACTGAACATGTTTTGAAAAATCCGTAAATGCAAACAACCTATTTCTTTCCCAAAAAAATCTTTTCGTTACCGAGTAAATTACACAAAAAATCTATTTTTCTTTGTAATATACTCGGTAAGTAATTAATAGAATACATTTTTAACAATGTCATGTCGATATCTGGTATTTATTCAGTTTTTAGCGATGACCTTGATTGTCGAAAATCGCACGTAACTAAAGGTGAAAAAATTACCATCTAAAAATTTAAGTAATTATTGATCGTCATATTATTACATTATATATTTTTTTTAGCTTTTCGCTGTATTCCGCTCACAGGAGGGTTAGGCAGAGGGAACCTAGTGTTAAGATACTGCGTTCCCCATTTTGCGCTGAATTCTGGAGGCATTGCGTGTTGAGTGGCGGAATTCAACGGAACACTTTCACGAATGGCCCCAATTTAATTACATTTACCAGTACAAATTATAAAATGCCATCTATCTATTGAATAGCTAATATATAACTTTTTAATAATGTGCAATATTTTTTGATAAATATTAAATAATAACTTAGACTATTCCTATACCTTGAACGAATTGATGACTTTGGAGCTAACAGAATAATGAGCCATTAAGAGCCTAGAATTTCTTGAATACATGAATAAGATAGTTATTAAGTATGATGTGAGCTAATAAATGCTGTAGTGTTTGAAAATAAATGACATATAATGATTGCCTTTAAAATTTCCATGTTTTTTTGTATATTATTAATACAAAGATAACTCAATTTTTTTTTTCTATTTTTTTACAGGGTATTCAGATGTACAGTCAATCGCATTCCTGAGACAAACTCGCTGTTACAGAAGTCTAGATTACCTTTAGGAATCTTAATACATCCCTTCAAAGATTTAAATGTGGGTATTCAATATTTATTAATACGTTTATTATATTAAGCTATATTTGTCCTACTATAGACAGACAAAAGGAAACCTGGTTAACGCGTTTCAAATAAGTATTATTTATTTAAAACATTTTTATTATGAAAGTGATGATTTTACCTCAAACATTATAATATTTTTCCTTATAGTGATAATTTTACATAATGCGTTTCATTTAAGGACCGTGTAAAATGCGCTTAATAGTAAAGAAATATACGCGATATTTAATATTGCATAGATATCGTAAATCTTGTATAGTTAAATTACGATAACAAACTTTGTTCAGGTGCTGTTTTATTATGTTCTTTATGTTGACACTTAAACTCCTCTGTATTCCGAGGTCCATAAGCTGAAATAATATTTATTTTTTCTAACTACAATATATCGATATAATATACATACTTATATGTGAATATATTGTGAGGAATAAGTGAATATATTTAGGAGGAATATAATGTTTTAACTTTAAAAGTGAAAAGTTAAATGACAATGACTACAAATGCATTAAAATGTTTGCACGTAAATAATTAAATTACGTCACTTTGAAAACACTTGGACATAACTCGAGGTTTGAAAAGTTAAATTCTTCAAATAAATCTATAATTATGTCAGTTACAAATAACTGACACTTTATTATATCTTGAAGTAGTAAATACGTATAATATTGATAAATATGTATAGGTTAGGCGCAAGGAAAACACGTCAAAAAATGTATAATTAAGTATAATTGTTATTTTTATACCTTCAAGATTATATATTTGATTACGTATTTAATATACGTCGTACAAGCTGTAAGTTATTGTTATAGGTTTTTATACTTAGGTCAGGTAGATAGATTTCTTGTCATCCTATCTGACAATAATCTTTAGATATATCAATTACTTTGCTTTGTTATTATGTGAATATTATCAACGCATTAGGTGTTTCCTTTGGTTTAAAAGATTTTAGTACCGATATTATTTCCATTTTATTAATTGTCACACGCCAAATTTTATGCACATTTGCAATGAGGCATTTTTTAAAAAGTAAAATAAACCAGTCAAGCGCGAATCAAACTCGCCCACCGAGGGTCCCGTATTAATTTCATGATCGTGGGCAACCATAACCCACGAGAAGTACAATTTATAAAAAATAATTGATTGAAAAATGATTTTGTTATGATATAAAAATGTTATTATTGGTTTGGTTTACTTAAATATACTTACATAGTAATAGATTATCAATGGCTATTACAGAAAAATGTGAGCAATGCGTGAAGCATTAAGAAAGATAAAGACTGTCGATACCATTTACAGTTCTATTCATTATATTAAAATAACTAACTAACTAACTTATTTTCAGCATTTACCAGTAATACAATGTACGACTATAGTAAGATGTCGGGCGTGTCGTACTTACATCAATCCGTTCGTATACTTCGTGGATTCGAAGCGCTGGAAGTGCAACCTATGTTACAGAGTCAACGAATGTGAGTGTTGCGTCATTTATTTATGTTGTTGCATTTATAGATGTTTACATTGATAATCAGCTTCAAGCTATCTGTATTCCGCACTCGGCAGGGAAGGCAGAGGGAACCTAGTGTTAAAACTTTCCGTTCTCCAATTTCCACTGAATTTTTAGAGGCCTTGGTGCCAGAGCGAAGAAATGAAAAAAATAATTAATAATAATTCATTCTCTCGAGTGCGAATCGAACCCACAACCGTCGCGTTACAGTCACACCCTTATGCCACTACGGCCTCATATGACTCTGTATAACAAAATAAAATCAAACGAATATTTTATCGGAATATTTATGCTTTATATTGCCATTTAGATAGTAGATATAGCTTCGTCATGGCGTTAATTACACATTAAAGTATAGTTACTTTATTAAATATTTTAAATATTTTTAAATATTTTAAAAACTTAACATTTTGTTCCATTTGTAGTATTTTTATTTTGAATAGCTGCAAAATGTATGGTCTATAAATATTTTTTTTATTGAAATAACACTTTATTGCAGTGCCAGAGGAATTCCAATACGATCCTCTAAGCAAGTCCTACGGCGATCCGTCCAGAAGACCAGAAATAAAATCAGCTACAATAGAGTTTATAGCGCCCAGTGAATACATGCTGCGTCCCCCGCAACCTGCTGTGTATCTGTTTTTGTTTGATGTCTCACAAATTGCGAGGGATTCTGGATATTTACAGGTAATTAAGATATTTTTTTTAGTTTCACGCTGTTGCTTAACAAGGCAGGCTCAGCTATATTATAATAATTAATTAATTTAATTTTATTCCTTCCTTCCTCTAATTATCAATTATTTTTTTTAAGACATTGCGTGTTGATCTGCCGAGCTTAACATCGGATTTTGTTTTGTTACCAGATAGGGGAAATGGAAATAATGCTCCCGAGTGGGAACCAAACCCATAATCGTCACGCTTACAATCAAATGTTATACCTTATTTATATATATTTTATTGGCCATGACATTATAAATATATAATTTTATTAAATCTATCCTCCACAGGTAGTGTGCGACACCCTAAAGGACAACCTGGACAAGCTGCCGGGCGACGCGCGCACGCAAGTAGGTTTCATATGCTACGACGAGCATATACACTACTATTTGATGAGCGACGGCCTGACGAGACCTAAGGAAATGACGGTTTTGGATATAGATGGTGAGTGACATTTGAACAGGAGTGTATGTCGAATAAATGGTCCTCTGGCGGCGAATCTGCCCCGATTTATTATTATTTCCTCGCTTTTCAACGAAGATTAAGCGCGTCGTTGAGTTCCGCCACTCAACACGCTTGGTTAAAAAAATTCGGCGGTGCGTTGGAAACTTTGATACGCACATATATACTATTTTATATTATTTGATGATCATGAGACTGATACGGCTTAAGGTATAAAAAGGCATTGCCAGAAATTAAAAAATATTCAAAGAACCGCTATTCTAGAAAATTTTATAATTTTCCAGATATATTTCTACCGTCACCAGAATCGTTACTAGTAAATCTAGGGGAATACAAGGATTTAATAAAGGAGCTACTAACAATACTTCCTCAACGTTACTCCAATCCCGGCGTGCCCGCGTCGGCATTGGGCGCCGCTTTGCAAGCCGCATATAAACTTATGGTATGTTTTTTAGAAATCGTATAAATATTTGAAGACTTCTTAGAATCTTATCTGCTTGGCTTTAGTTTATATTTTTTGTTAATGTCTCTGTCTTCTAAAAAAAGTAATTTTCCGTCCTAAGTTTGGGATAACATTTTAAAAATATTTAAAATATTATTAAAATATAGATATTATATATTTATATTATTTTTAAATATAAATATATTTAAAAATGTCATAAATATTTGTTATAATTTTTACTGTAATGCAATATATTTGCAGACGAAGCCGCAGATAGATAGTAAATATATTTATTTTTGTAATAATTTTGGAGAAACTAATAATTGTAACAACAATATAAAACATTTATATAAACAAGGTACAAGTGTAGGGGTTCGGATCGAGTGTCTGTAGTATTAAATTAATACTTATTAATGTAGTAGTATTAAATTAAAAAAGGATAATCTAACCTACTAAAGGCTGATTTGATTGATTGAACCTAACCTACTTCTATATTCTTTGTTGTTATTTTTTTTTTATTTAAATTACATTTAATGTTTCGGTGCCTTTACATGTTTTCCCTTATATTTTTTTTGTTTACCGAAATCCCGATATAAATTTTGTTTACTCTAAAACTAAGCTAAACATTAAAACTTTAATCTCTTAATTTAATTTTTAATATAATATGTGTATATTAGTATAGGATATCTAAATTTGTGTTTCAGTCACCTACAGGTGGACGAATAACAGTGTTCCAAACATGCTTGCCTAATATTGGACCTGGAGCCTTGCAGTCAAGGTATATTTTCTTATTAATGTATTTTTTATATTATAGAATACTATGCTAGTCCGCCCTGAAGTTAGTTTCTGAAATTTCGCGCATTGTGCACTAGGGAAAGAAATAATAAAAAGTAAGAAAAAACCTAAAATCAAATATGCGCAGCCATCTAACTAGCTAACTTCAGGGTGGCTACGACTTATCGAATATAGTATACTCCAGTAAAAAAATGTTTTATTAAGGCCTTTACAATAATACATTCTTACTCCGATACAGAGAGGACCCCAACGCGCGTTCGTCGAAAGACGTGGCGCACCTCAACCCCGCCACGGATTTCTACAAGCGGCTGGCACTGGACTGCAGCGGCGCGCAGGTCGCCGTCGATCTGTTCCTGCTCAGCTCGCAATACTGCGATCTGGCTTCGTTAAGTTAGTAGTTTTTTAGCTGTCTCTCGCTTATATCATGCTTGACAGAGGGAACCTAATGTTCAGATACTCCGTTCTCTATTTTCCATTGAATTTTCTGAAACATTGCATTTTTTTTATTTAACTAGTTCGTTGTGCAGCATCTGACTGTAAACGCAACAGTTGTAGGTTCGATTCCTATTTGGTAGTAGGAGTTATTTCCTCTGGTAACAAAACAAAGCGCGGCGTTCAGTTTCCCCACTTAATACACAATGTTTCGAAAATGAGGTAGAAATGGGACACGGAGTGTCTTAACACGAAGAAGGTAGACGGTTCCTAATGTAAGTTATGTAATGTTCATCATTTTGCGCCGAATTTTCGAGGCATTGCATGTTCAGTGGCGGAAGTCAATCAGTTGCGCTTTGTCTATAAATAAATAATAATCAATTTCCCCGAGTGGGAATCGAACCCACAACGGTCTTGTTTACAGTCATACGTTTGTACCACTGCGCTACGTCTTCCTCAAATGCGAAGCAGCTTCTAATAAAATAAATTACTATTCCAGGTGGCATGAGTAAATTCAGCGCGGGCACAGTGTATCATATTCCATTGTTCAAAGCTCAAAGGATGTGGCAATCTGAACAATTAACTAATATGCTGACGAGATATCTTACAAGGAAGATTGGATTTGAAGCCGTTATGAGAGTTAGGTGTACTAGGTCAGTTGAAAATGTAGTTCCTTTAGAATAATGGTCGGTAATAGTCGCCTACAAGTCGTGAGTTGTTTCGATTTTAGTATTTTATACTTGATTATTTTTTTTCGGAAAGAACAATGCGCGAAAGATTAAGAAAGTCTAATTTTAGAGCGACCACGACCTGTTGGCCGAAAAGTTCTTCGTTCATATTTTAAATGTTTAAATGTTTTATATCTTTAATTTCAGAGGTATAACGATACACACGTTCCACGGTAATTTCTTCGTGAGATCAACAGATCTACTGTCTCTACCGAATGTGTCCCCGGACGCCGGTTTCGGAATGCAATTGGCTATAGAGGAGTCGTTGTCTGACTTACAGCAAGTTTGCTTCCAAGCCGCTTTATTGTACACAAGCAGTAAAGGTGAGTGAAATTAAACTTTTATTTCAACTTTACGCTGTATAGCATAGGTAGCAAAGAACGGAGAGTCAATTAAATCTGTTTTCCCTTTCCGCGTCCGAGTGATGAGTGGCGGAACAACGTATTTTTTTACCAGAGCGGGAAAATGAAAATAATGAATTCCTTCGAGTTGGGACTACATCAGATACAGTTAACTTAAAATTTATTCAGTTAATGTAATTACAATATTTATAAGATATGATGATGATATTTTGTATTGATTTTTTATGATTTTTACAGGTGAACGAAGGATACGTGTCCATACATTAGCGTTACCAATAGCGACCACCCTGCCTGACTTGTTGCACGCTGCAGATCAACAATGTATCATTGGATTACTTAGTAAAATGGGTGAGAATTTATATCCTTTTTAATCATTTATATGATAATAATATTAATAATTTATCTATATATTATATTTTTATAATGTTATTATAATATGATAAATATTATAATAACATTATAAAAATATATTTGGATAAATTAATTTATTTACAATCTTTTTTTTTAATAAAAATAAAATCCGTCATTTGTTACGTACATACTCGTACATTTTTGTGCCATTTGAATGAGTCTTTAAAAAATACAAAATCGGCCTTTGTTTAATTTTATATAGTAGAGAATACAAATTAATTAATTATAG
>HE670593.1:20996-50889 GCA_000313835.2 Heliconius melpomene melpomene | reverse complement strand
CACATCCGCCGGCTCGCGTCCAACGCGTTTCGCCGTGCGGATGTCTCGGACCACCTGCACCTTCGCAGCATCGCGCCGTGGCACACGCGGCCCCTGACGTGCGTCGCCTTCCGAGGGGATCTCCTCTCCCCCCCCCCTGAATCCGATCCCGAATACCGACTCCTGAGCTGCCACCTCGGTCGCTGGTCGCTTAAGCTGGGCCTCCCTCGGGGTAACCGAGGGTCTCACCCGGCTGAGCTTGACCGCCCAGGTGGCGCATAGCTCGTCCTTCCCTCTGAGTTACGTCCCCCCCCCCTGTGCCCCTGTCACATACAACAGGCGCACTCCTACTCCCCTGGCTATATGCCTCTCCAAAGACGCACCCATAGCAATGGGTGGAGATTGAAGCAGCGATATAAGGGCTAACGCCCTGCAATCACTTCCCGGCCCACGGGTCGGAAGTAAGAACACACTTGCCCGCAATCATACATAAATGTATAAGACAGAGTGCATATTATTGCTAACATCGCCAGGGCGATCGATAGCGGCAAGCCCGTTAAACGTACGTGTGAATATGGATATAGGTATGTGTTACTACTTTACTGACACATACCTATATACATAACATAGTATTAGTTAGTTAACAAAAAATAATAGAAATTAGTATTAGTCAGTTAATAAAAATAACAATTTTTCAGAGTGAACATAAACGGTGCATATTTATTAGACGACGGTGAAACAATGATCATTTACATCTGTCATGGTGTCAGTCCCGCTTTCCTGTCAGACATGTTCGGGGTCGCCGCGTTCAGCCAAATACAAGACGAATCAAGAACTTTACCGCAAGTAGAGACGGATGGAAATGAAGCGTTACACGCTTTTATAGATAAGCTGAATGAGGATCGCCCATATCCATCTGGCGTGTTGATACTTAGGTATGTTGTTTATTTTTAATCTGTTTGATTATTTTTTACAAAACCACAGATAAAAATTTTAAATTGTAACGTTACGTATTAGTATGTTATAATATAGATACTAAGATATAAAATTGAACAAAATATTTTTTACATTTTTTCTTTCTTAAGTGTGGAATAACTTTAAAATATAAAAAAAGAAAAAATAATAAAAATAGCATTCTCTCGCCAAGTGATAATTCTAAGCTGTAAATTATCTTTGGGTAGCGAAAATTTGTATGAAAATCTCCCTACAGAGATGCTAGCAACAAATGTAAGTCCGTTCGAAGTAGCGTTAGAGTGCTTGAACGGTTTCCAAGAAGCGCGGATTCAATTCCAGCTACATCAAATTTTTACAAGTATTCTAAAAAGAAAATAAGAACTTATTCCCCCCAGTGAAAATCAAACCCATGATGTCTTCATTTTTATATAACTTACATTTTTATCACTATGAGTTACAAAAAAGAATAATACTGTACGATTAAGTCGTGGCCGCGTGAAGTTAGTTTTTGCATTTTTTGCGAATTGTTTTGTCAGGAAGGAACACTCAAAAGTAAGAAAAATCATATTAAATCTGCGCAGTCATCAGAAGCTAACTTCAGGACGGGTACGACTGTTCGACCGTACTGTAAATTAATGAAATTCTAATTCTATGTCTTTTATTATAGGGACAACTCGCCATCCCGACAACTATTCACAGAGCGTTTGGTAGAAGATCGTGTAGAATCAGCGTTTTCTTACTACGAATTCCTTCAGCACGTGAAAACTCAAGTGAAGTGAAAGTGACAAGGCATTGCCGCGTCATTGACTTCGAGTCTAGACGTGACAATAACGTGACAATACCGTGACGTGACGTGACACGAATTAGTGACACTGCCCTAAACAGATAATCTATAGGAGTGGTATGTTAAAGTGGATTTTATTCGTCGTATATATTTTTTTGTATTGTTGATGAAATTGATTTTTTATATACATAATAATGATTATAATGAAACTTGCAATTTTTTTATTTAACTTTTCTAAAATTCAAAATGCGGTGAAATTAACAAATCAAAATACGATCCAATCTAAACACTGTCTTAATTACGGCATCCATTTCGTATCGTTTGATATATATACAACATTATCTTTATCATTTCGATTTATTAAATAAAATCGATTAATAAATTTCTTCATAACCACGTCTAAAACAAATGTTGGCATGTTATAGTTTTGTAAGAAATATAAGATGGAAGCGTTTATTAAATCTACGCCAGCTTCAACGTGTTACGAAATTTTTTATATTGTTTTAAGTATTATATTGTAAATATTATATATCATTATAAATGTATTACATGTTTTGATTAACTATGAAAGTAAATGGGGAAAGTGACAGCAATATCTTGTATCTCACTCATATTTTATAGGAGTGAGAGAGATGTCAACAACAGTTTTGCCCTCTCTGTCTATACTGAAAGGGATAAAGCGAGTAATCCTAGGCTTTTGAAATAAAATATCTATTATTATTAAGGTTGTTGTATATATGAATTAAATAAACCCAATATTTTTTGTTTATCAAAATAATTTCTGAGTATTTATATTTCTGTTTTCATTTTTTAATACAAAGTGTAACTAAACTATAATATTTCAGTTGAAATAGATTTAATAAATGTATTAAAAATAAAACGAATCTTTAAATTATGCTAATAAATTATGATACTATTTTTTGTTGTATAAACGAAACGAACGTATTTCACGAACAGACAGACAATATTTTAATTGGGAGGTAATGGTAAAAAAAATATAAAATGTTTGTAGTAATTAGCTAGTAATGGGTCTATATGAGTAAAATAAATTGTGTATTTCCTTTATTTAATGTGGATTATAATTATATTATGCCATTTTTTTTAAAAAACAAAATTGGACCTCTTGATACAATCACTAAGAATTATTCAATAGATATGTTCCTGTTAATTTATCAGACAAATGTATATAATAAAAGAAACTATTGATTTTATTTCAGCTGCTTAGTACATTTTATTATTTAAATTTATATAATTACCTACAACATTTGAATACACAATTAAGGTTTTAGCCAGAAAGTTTAAAAATAAAAGGTAAAGATTGTTTAATTATGATTTTAAATCAATATTAAAAATTTATATATTTTATAAATCTATCCTTTTATTCGTTTTTATAAATTTAATCCACCTTTATATTTGAAATTCGTCATTCACTTAATAAATATTTATTGGAAAGTTCAGAGTAAGAAAAAAATCGGCGCAGCTAATTATAATGGGCCCACGATTCATAGACCTTACTATATTTATACCAAAAATATCCTATAGGAATGTTGATAGTATCTTTAGCTAGGTGTCTATTAAAACAAAATAACAACATGGCGAAATTGTAGTTTTTAAATTATTTCCTATTATGAAAGTATTTTTTTAAAACCAACAATCTCTTTGTATGATAATATGCAATCATTTTTTATTGTGTTGGTATTAGGTTGTTTACTTAGTTTTAGTCTTATTTATGCTTTCAATATTTACTTATTTTTAGATATTTCGTTCATTTTACAAGATGGCTTTTTGCTTCATGACAACCAGCTGTTTCTGACATAAACAAAATGCCATACATTAGAGGAAGATAAATACACCTATTTTTATGGTTTTAATAATTTAAATTGCTTTAAATTTAAGTTGATTTTTTTATTTTTCTCATACTCATTGTAAAATGTATGTTTCCTTATAATAAATATTTTTTCGTGTTATTGTTTCATTCATTTAACAAATGTGAAGTACTTTAAATATTTTTTACTTAATCATAATGATTGTTTAATAAACATTAAATATTATTTGTTACAATGTAAATATTATATAGCAAGCAAATCAATAAAATAAATTTGCACATTTTTTACTAAATTAACAGCCAAGTAGCTGATTTTTTTTATGTTTGGTAAACATAAAAGATTTTTTATATCTATAAAGTAATACTTAAAAAAAAATAAGTAATAATAATTTCAATAATAATTTTCAGTCCACAAATTGAGTGTAAGGATAGATTTGAACCTCTTTATTCATAGTACTTTCAGACGGTACTCATGACCTACATAATATTATAGATTAGTTTCCTTATTTTTATAAATACTTATTTTTATTTCATCATCTAAAGTTTGAAAGTTCGCCAGTTTATTAATAATAAGTACGATTTAGTGAAAATATTACTCAAGTTTACATATTGTTTTAATTGTATTTATGGGTCTGACTCTTGTTATAATCAATACATTAAAGGCCCTTTCTTGGATGACGATTTCTTTTAAAGTATAATTGATTGATAATTGATTTATGAAAAATACATAAAAAGGAGTATATTTTTTCAATGTTATTAGTAACTAAAAATCGACATCCAAATAATTGGTCTTTCATAAGAAAACCAACACACATATATATATACAATATAGTTCGTAAATACTTATATGTTTAAATGGTAAGCCCAGAAGTGTCACCATTTTATAATAAAATTGGCGATGCAATGTCCGTCGCGACTGAAGTAAGGCAGATTGTAAAATATTTTAATTAATTGTTAGCGGACTGAACTTGGGGAGCCTTGTAACTTGTTTCAATATAAAGAATTCAAAACCATTGTTGTTTTTATTGTCTCTTGTATGTACACTGAATTAAATTGGTTTATAATTTATATTGCAGCTCGAGAGGTTTAAGTTGAGCTTTGCTTTTATATAAATGTTTCGAAAAGTAAAACCTAAAATGTATTATTAAAGATCAATAAAAAAATCTGACAAAAAAAAACGTTATTGTATCGTCATAATTGTCACACTCGTCTGATGCATCGTTTGTGATGAATCGTTATCGTTCCTTTATATCAACAAGAACAGCAGAGCTGTTCACGAATTTTTCATTTTTTACTCTTGGTCATACTTATATATTTTTCCATTTTTGTAGCGATAGTGCCAACTTAGACTCACAAAATCGAACATTAAGTATGAAATATGTGACGCTGCCAACAGTACAAGAGGGCGATTGTCAAAACAGTATAAACCGGTTTACACACATCTACTATATATTCTACTATATATACTATAATATAGTATTATATGAACAGTGCAACAAAAACAAAAATGCAATGTTCATCTTAAATCTCGCGAGATGTAAGAAATTGGAATATTCGAATTAATATTATTTATTAATATTATAATATTTAATTATGAATTATACATAGATGTACCTATTTATAAATATGCAATAATATATTACATACTTATAGAGAACATTAATTGATCATAAAGTTAAGAAATATTTATCCTTTACTTATCTATTCATGTTTCCTTCTGTAGTTAGTCGTAGGTACAATATAATCTTAAAAAATAAGAAGCCCAGCCTCAAATCCCTTTGCTTTAATAAAAATATAGTATTATAACAATATAAATGTACAAATAACTATAAAAATCAATATATATATATATATACTTCAATCATGTCTCCTTTTTTAAGACACCACAACAACTCACACATTCAATATTGACACTAAAACTCTTGTCCAATTTAAATGGCCACTGATTTTTAGGGGCATATTCGTTTCTAAATATTGCTTCATCTATGAGAGCCCAAATCCATAGATGGGTTCTGGCGCGCAAGAACTTAGAAGAAGATTCTATAACAGCATTAATCGCTCTTCGACACACTGCGTCTCGTTTTGAGGTCGTGTTGAATGATAGATTTTTGATATTACACCTGAACACCTATAAAATTGTGGGTAAATTAGAAAGCCTTTTGATTGTGGTAATTTGTTTTTTTTTCAATCAATTAGGTTACAGTCTTTTTACCTGTCAATAAATAAACAAGATTTTTCAAGGGTGAACAAATAAACCATTTATATGACTGGTTAGACGATATAATATGCTTTATCGGCAGTAAATATATTAAATTTGAAAACAATACGATAATTACCTCATGTCCACACATTTCGAATACGCAGTAATTTATAAACTCTACAGGAACGAGGTCCACGCGAAATCCCAACGTTTGGAGATGTTCTAGAGAAAAATAATAATATATGACTTGACCTCTGTCTTGTCTTATTATAATTTTCTATTAGTGGTAATAAAAATGTAATGTTTTATTTCCAAGATTATATTTATAATAGATATTTATGAACAAATATTGCAGAAATAAAAGTAGGTAGAATTATTGCTAGTACCTAGTCTTTTTTATTTCGCCCAATGACATTGTTTTCATCAACCTTATGTGAAATTTCGAATGATAGTCCCTGCTGTGCGGGATACAGAGTGAAGCTGATTTAGTTAAAAGTTACTAGACAGAAAGTTATGTATAAACATGTTTTACCTTTAACTCCCCGTAATTTTTGAGGTCTATGCGAAAAAGTGTAAAACGATTCATTTGGTCCATAGTAAATTCTCACATATCGTACTGCCATTTTTTAAAATAATAAATAGAAGCATACGTAAAATGCCATGTTGTAGTACTTTAGGATGACAATGTTTCTTGTATAAGAATCTCGGCGTAGTGTGTTATTTTCATTTAATATGCGGCATCTACAATTTTCAAAGTTATAACGTATAAGGGGTTTTAAAGCCTATAAAAGAAAATGAATTTGGAGTCAGTAGTGTCTAATATTCGACATTGTACAAAAACAGCATACACATTTTTTGATGGTTGAAATGAAGGAAGAGACGTCACAATAAATGTCATGTAAGCTTCATACGTTTAAACCGTAAAAAAATAAGAATATCGAACGAAGGTTTCTCATTTTTTCATTTTGAAGTACTGTCGTGTTTTAAGATGGCTTTTGTTTTTGTTAGTGGTGTTTACGTTTTTAGGGTTTAAGACCCGAACCTTTTAAGGAAAAAAGGAACACTTATAGCCGTCCGTCTGTCTGTCTGACTGTGAAGAGCCTTTATCTCAGGAACGCTTGGAAAATTAAATCAAGTTAAAATTTAAACCATATACTCAGTTCTACGGCCCTATGATGACATTTATTTTTAAAAAGTATATAGCCGTTTATATATGAAAAAACGCGTATTTCAGCACTATAAAGTGAATCAAAATTAATAGAGTACTTCTGGTTAACCTACAATTATGAAATTTTGCAGCTAGTAGTTGGTCTACAGGTAGTACCTATTAGTTCAGGAAATCTAAAAACTACATTTGTGCTCGATCACTGGTTACGTTATGCACTACACGCAACAGTGCCTTTAAAAGTTAAAAGAACTATTGAATAGAGAGAATGAGTAATTAAGTTTTTTTTAGCATTTTGTATTTTTTTCTATATATTTTTCATATTATGCTTGTTCATAATGGAGGATATAAAGTTTTTCTCACTTTGAGGCAATTTTAAACAGACATCGTTTAGCTTATGAAATCGAAAAAAAAAATAAATGTAAGAAATGTATGTAGTGTACTACATATTTTATTATATTTAATAAAAAAAAAAAATTAGTAAATGAGGAACGGAGTGTCTTAATATTATGTTCCGTCTACCTACTCTGCTGTGTGCGGAATACATCGTAAAGTTGAAAAAGAAAAAATAGAAGAAAATAAATGATTATTTTAAGATTTTATATAGGTAGTTATATTATTATTTACATGCTAATTAAAAAGTGCCCCGGTATCAAATGATATAGTAGTATATTAATATGTAACCAAAAGATTATTTTTTATCAGACAAAGTATTACCTGCATAAATGTTATCTGTTAAAATTTTAATGCAATAATAAATTAAGGATTTTTTCATTTGCATTTGCATTAAATCTATATAACATCGTAATTTCCAAATATTTTCCTATTGTGCCACCACGGCGTCAAGCAGATGATATCTCGATTACATGGATCTGGAAACATCTTTCACAAGTGAAAGAGGTAAACAACCGATAGTAATTATTGTTAATGTTGCCGCCACTATTTAGATAAGTATATCATTAGTATAGTCATTGGAGTTATAAAAAAACAAAACATTTAACGACCAAATCATCTACCGTTCCAATTTCCTTATACAAACAATCTTCATATCGTAGCATAAGCCAATTTTAAATAATAACGCAAGAAAATATCTTTTAAGATTAATTAAATCTACGAAAGCTAATTTTATTATTAATAGATATTATAATAGTTAACAAATCGCAGTTCGGCCTAAAACGTAGAAAAATCAATGTGTGATATAATATGTATGTATAGAAGTAGTTCTATACACACATATATCACACAAACATACATCTATGCAAAAAATACATTTATGTATCAAAGGCTCTACGGTCATAAAATAATCTTGATTATATTAATATCAGTATATGTATATATATTTAGGTTAGTTTGGTGTAGTTCGAGGTATTTCAGAACATCGATGTGAGCGCTGATGCGATCTACGGTGTGGCACGCTTGCCTAGCAGATACCTATTCACTCTGGTTTTGAAGACCCTCATATTGTATGTCTTAGGAAATTAGAGTAAATAGAGTTTCTAAGACGTATAAAGTATTATTTTATCTCGAGTATTCTATAATCTACATATTATAATTTACTTAGTATAGTAATATATATTGTTTCATTTGTTCCTTAGTTTCAACTTCAGAGGAACTCCATCAATAACCCCCTGTGTAATGTTTAACCTTGGATTGACTTGCAATTTCCTGAGGGTTCTGCTAGATGGTTCTACTGAAAACTTATGCAACAGTGCGGCCAGTCCTGCCAAAGATTGCATGTGACCCAATCTAGCTCCTGAAATAATAGTTAATAATTTAAAATGTTTAAAAGTTACATTGAAAGTTGTTACTGGACTCTTTTTATGATGATGAAAAAAGTAAGCAGCTTCTTAAATATATACTTACCTATGCATCCTCTGGGGCCTTCGCCGAAAGGCAAATAAACGTATTTGTGTCTTTTCTTCTCTTCTTCTGCGTTAAATCTATCTGGTAAAAATTTATCGGGATTTTTAAAGTACTTTGGATCATTTTGAATTGCTTCGACCGGAATAATAATTTTAACTCCAGGATCAATAGTGACACCAATCTGTGGAATTGTATATTTTCTTGCGCAAACTCTATGTAAAGTTCCTAGAACCGGAAATATTCTCAAAGACTCTTTGAACGCCATATCCAGTAGAGTAAATTCTGAGACAGCGTCATAACATAATTTATTATCGTATTTAGCTAGAACCTGGTCGATTTCATTTTGTACTTTTTCTTGTATATCTGGGTTGAAAGCTAGTTCATGTAAAGTGTAGCTGGTGGATGAAGAAGAAGTTTCAAATCCTGCAGCGAAGAATATGAAGACTTGTGCTATCATACAAATTAAGTCCATGTCCATTTCAACCATTTTTGGTGACCCATCTGGTTGTCTTTCCTCAATAGATTCTCCTACTATTTTACCTTTAGAAGCCAGATCTAACAGTAAGTCCACAAAGTCATTTCTTCCAGTAGGCTTATAATTTCTCTGTTCGAATACTTTCTTTATCATTTCAACGAATGTTTTTTCAAGATTTGGATCAAAAAGATTAAGACTACTTCTGAGCTCTGGGAATATTTCCCATAACCCATGTAAAAGAACTTCTTTGTTCGAACGAGAAAAAATTTCTTTACCTATTTCACGAAAAATTGAATTTTCATTGTTGATTGTATCCATTTCTATGCCAAGGCCACATGCACCGATGAAATCTGTAGTAAATCTGGCCATAAGTTCACGGACGTCACATTCTCCACCTTTAGCAATAATATCTTCGCCAAGACCATATAGCTTTTCCGTACATTTAATGATAAGGGGAAACATACTTTTAAGTTTAGCAGTTGTGAATGCTGGAGTTAATCTTTGACGTATAAGCTTCCAAGCATCACCGTCAGCATTAAAAATATTTTTTAATAATGGTTCCTTTTTCATATCTCTTCCTTGGCCCCGCATATGAAAATCAGCAAAATTTACATTTAAAATGTTTCTTACTATCTCAGGATCTCTAATTATCAATTCCGGTGTCACTCCACTGAAATAGCCCACGACTTTTTCTTCAGGGTATTTGTAATACAGTTCAGAAGCTACAGTAGTTATACTTTTTATAGCAAATGCCTTTTTTAAGTGATTGCCAAATATAGGTAACGTCGGATCACATTTTATATTTCTTTTAGCCCAGTAGTTGTGATTTCGAGTTGTATAGAAATATAACACTATAACGAAAATGATAATTATTACAATCATCCTGTCGCTTTAACATTCAAACAATAACTAATATTTGCTACGTACGGCTCTTTGTACTTTGTACTCTTATCTGCAATAGCCGTACTTAATACAAATATATATCGTAACTGTTATAATTTATATGAAATCAGTTTTGTAGATCTCTACAAAAATAATATTTAATAATTAAATTTATAATAATGCAATGATGTAATGTAGTGTAGCTTTACTCTGTACATAGCAGAGTAAGCAGAGGGAACCTTGAAATCTAGTATTAAGACACCCCGTCCCCATGAAGACATTTCTGTTCCCCACTGCCAAATTTCGTGACATTTCGTGTTGAGTAGCGGAACTCATCGCCGCGCTTTGCCTCGTTATCAGAACGAGAAAAATGAAATTTGAATTTGTATATTTAAAATTTTCTCTAATTTAAAATTATTGTATCATATAGTTTAAAATAATTGTATCATATATAATTTAATTAGAGGTAATAATAGTAGTATTTTTAGCCAACTTGCAAAAAAAGGAGGAGGTTCTCAATTCGTCGGAGTCTTTATTAAAACTCAAACTTTATTAAACTTAACTTATGGAAAAGTCATTAAGAAAAAAAAAATATTGCTTACACATTTACATTTTTAAGTTATAATACTTGTAAATTACACATTTTTTTACTAAAATCATCAATGCAATCAATGCAAATTGCAATCAATGGATCAGAGTGATCCATTTGCAACATCGTAAAAAGTTTGAGACGCATTTGAAATGAACGGCTGTAAGCAACTGAAGCAAAGATTTTAATATTATAGATCAATTGTTTAAGAAGCCAAATATTATTTTTAATTGAGAAATAATTGGTGATCGACAAAAGAAATTACATAAAATAAACATTTTTACATTTTTATTTTATTGGAAGGAAAAAAGAAAGGGAAATGTAAGTTTTTGACTAACAAACAGTTTTGAAGTGAATTGGAGACTTAAAAAAGCCGTACCATGCTCGTATTAAATGTATGTTGAGTTTATTAAGAATGAAATTAACGTATTATTTAATAATGATAAAGACATGAATTGTTACCTTATACTGTCTTATCGATAATAACTTTGCAGATAAGGATACAGAACAAGAAGAGCATTGTAAAAGAATTATGAGATATAGTTTGAATGTTGACGGGACAAGATGATTGTAATTATCATTGCCATTTTACTGGCAGTGTTTTATTTTTATACAACTCGAAATCACAACTACTGGGCTAAAAGAAATATAAAATGTGACCCGACGTTACCTATATTTGGCAATCACTTAAAAAAGGCATTTGCTATAAAAAGTATAACTACTGTAGCTTCTGAACTGTATTACAAATACCCTGAAGAAAAAGTCGTGGGCTATTTCAGTGGAGTGACACCCGAATTGATAATTAGAGATCCTGAGATAGTAAGATACATTTTAAATGTAAATTTTGCTGATTTTCATATGAGGGGCCTAGCAAGAGATACGAAAAAGGAACCAATGCTAAAAAATATTTTCAATGCTGACGGTGATACATGGAAACTTATACGTCAAAGATTAACTCCAGCGTTTACAACAGCAAAACTAAAGAGCATGTTTCCCCTTATAATTAAATGTGCGGAAAAGCTATATGGTCTTGGCGAAGATATTATTGCTGGTGGAGGGGAATGTGATGTCCGTGAACTTATGGCCAGATTTACCACAGAATTCATCGGTGCATGTGGCCTTGGCATTGAAATGAATACAATTAACAACGAAAATTCAATCTTTCGTGAAATAGGTAAAGGAATTTTTTCTCGTTCGAACAAAGAAGTTCTTTTACGTGGATTATATGAAATATTCCCAGAGCTCAGAAGTAGTCTTAATCTTTTTGATCCAAATCTTGAAAAAATATTCGTTGAAATGATAACAAAAGTTTTCGAACAGAGAAATTATAAGCCTACTGGAAGAAATGACTTTGTAGACTTACTGTTAGATCTGGCTTCTAAAGGTAAAATAATAGGAGAGTCTATTGAGGAAAGGCAACCAGATGGGTCACCAAAAATGGTCGAAATGGATATGGACTTAATGTGTATGATAGCACAAGTATTTGTATTTTTTGGTGCAGGATTCGAAACTTCTTCTTCTTCCACCAGCTATACTTTACATGAACTAGCTTTTAATCCAGACATCCAAGAAAGAGTACAAAATGAAATTGACCACGTTCTAGCTAAATACGATAATAAACTATGTTACGACGCTGTCTCAGAAATGATTCTACTAGATATGGCGTTCAAAGAGTCTTTGAGAATATTTCCTGTTGCAGGAACTTTACATAGAGTTTGCGCAAGAAAATATACAATTCCACAGATTGGAGTAACTATTGATCCTGGAGTTAAAATTATTATTCCGGTCGAAGCAATTCAAAATGATCCAAAGTACTTTAAAAATCCCGATAAATTTTTACCAGAAAGATTTAACGCAGAAGAAGAACTAACTAGACACAAATACGTATATTTGCCTTTCGGAGAAGGACCTAGAGGATGTATAGGTATGTATTCATTAAATAGCCACCTTTTCTTTCCTCAACATTAATAAAATGTTGTATAAGCTAGGGAAACTAAAGAATTATTTATTTAATAAACTGATTTACTTTCGTGCTCTCATATACGTATTGTAATCGTAATTCTTATAAAGTTTTTGAATAGTTTTGTGAAAAAATATGACCTCTATATCTGTATATAAAAATATAGCACTGCTATCTAAGATTGGTCCAGTAGTTTGTGGGTTGTAAATACATGTATGATTCTTAGAGTTCTATGCAATATGGTGACATTTTTTTAAATTTATGCATCCACCATATATTAAAAAAGAATAAATATACTAATTTCAATTATCAAAACAAATTACAATAGCGTAAGCTTACTCAATGATTAAATAACTGGCTTTGATAAGGATTCTTTCTTGATAGGTGATATGATATTTTTTTTGAGGCCAGTCGTGGTGCAGTGGCACAAAATGTGACTGTAAACCGACTAGTTGTGGGTTCGATCCCCACTCGAGGAAATTAAATATTTGTTCAAAATTTATATTACCGAGGCAAAAGCGCGGCGTTTAGTTCCGCCACTCAACACGCAATGCCTCCATAATTCAGCGGAAAGTGGGAAACGGAGTTTCATTACACTGGGTTCCCTTTGCGTACCCTACCCTGCCGTGTGCGGGATACAGCGTGAAGCTGATTTGATTTGATATTTTTTTGTGATTTTTTTGTAATAAGAGTAGATAACTGTATGTATGTAACATAACTGTATTATATTTTAACGTAAGTGTATTGTATACTCTTATTTCTTTGTGTCATATCTAGATTAGGATCTAGTCACAATTTTCAATCTAAACATTAACAATAATAATTTCAGGAGCTCGATTGGGTCACATGCAATCTCTGGCAGGGCTGGCCGCCCTGCTTCATAAATTTTCAGTAGAACCATCGAGCAAAACTAGTAGAAAACTGCAAGTTAATCCAAGGTTAAACATTACACAGGGTGTTATTGGTGGAGTTCCCCTTAAATTAAAACTGAGAAGAAATAAATAAAATAATATATAAATTAAAATCGGTTAATTTTAGGATAATTAGGTTTATTTACATGTACAAAGCTCTTTGTAACCCGGCACCTATATAAAAAGATATCCCAGTTTTTTGTCGGTCTCGACTCGAGACCTATCTCATTGGCTACCCAGGCTAGCGAGGGATACAACGTAGAGCTAAAAATAAGAAAAAAAAAGTGTTTGTATATAATAAAAAAATAATAAATACAAAAATAATAATCGTGGTTTTGTAATTTCTAATGTATAACCCATTTAATTATATGACATGAAGGATGTTTTATTGTATTGTAGTTTTTCTTTAATTTTGTCACAAGCCATAATTTTTTCGATTAGATTTTTCTCAAAGTTTTATACTATAAAACTTTTGATTGATACCAATTAAATTTTATCCACAGTATTAATTTTTAAGATACAAACTCATTTACCTCCAATTTAAAGAAATTCACTCAAGACTTACATATTATAAGTATGTATAGTAATATCTAATAATTTTGGTCTTTTACTTTGTATTTTACATATATATAATACAGAAAAAAAGTATACAAAAGCCTTTGATATCGAATTAGTATTAGAATACTTTTCGACGCATCTCTTGATGTTAGAATAGAAACCTCTGGAACTATTGATACTAATTCTGTTTCTAGCAGATAACGGAAGATCAATTAAATACTCGAAAATGGTAAAATTTTACACCATGCTGTATGGAGTAATGTAAATTAAATTAATGAAAATGACCTCCTTTTATAAAAAATGTTTTTATTTTAGCCTCTATAAGTTTTTTTATTGTTTATTCAATGTGAACAATTGATGTCTCTAATAGTCTAATTGTATTTATCAACGGAGTAACCTTTACATGACATTTTAATTTGTTTATTAATATTTTTTTTGTTGTTAGTAATCTTTGACAGGGGAATAATTGCTATGATCTTGGTTGTAGGCACTTGCAAAATATTTTATTTATTGGTTTGCCGATTGCCGTAAACAGTAAAATAAATTGTAAAAATTCTTTTAAATATATTATTATTATGTTATATTGGCATTCCCCTAACATGATCAAAAGAAAATGGGTAAGGAAGCTTAATAAAATAATGGAATAAAATAAAAATATAACTACTTATAATAAAACAATCATATTTTGAGCGTTTAAATTGAAAACTCATCATAGGATATATCATACATTTTTACAAATAGTTTGAACCAATGGAATTCTTTTGACTGACAGAAGATTAGTAAATATATAAGACCAGTGGCGCAGGGGAACAAGCCTGTAAAGACGATAGGTTTGAAATTACATAACATTAAATGAATTCCTTCAATTAATTTTCTTTTCCATAGTGAATGGCGTACAGAGAACGGCTCTCCAGTTGCTAGGGATACAGCATGAAGATAAACTGCGCAACGGAATGGAGGGTTGTGCCGTTGTCGACATCAAAATGCTCGACCGATTTTGATGATTCTTACGTCAATCTAATTGTAAGACAAATCGAAGACATTCTCAATTTTTTTTTCTAGAAGTACACTATGTTGTTACTTCTAAGGTCACAAGTACGTACTCACGTAAAATTATATAATTAGCATAATTAGCATTACCATATTCGTTATTTTACCTTATTAGGTAAGGCTCATAATTATTTCCTCTTAAGTCATTTACAATTTTTATAATTACAATAATATATATAAGTTTAGGTATAATGTTGCCTAACAACAAACCCCAGCGCTCTACGTTAGTGCTAATAAACCTAGTATAAATAAAGTTATGACACTTTTATATTGTTATATGGACTGTTATTTATTACTTCAAATCTAATCTAATCGCCAAATTAATTTAATAAAATATACATACCTTAAAATTGGCATTGTTCAGTTAGACACTATCTGACTGTAAGGACGATTGTTGTAGCTTCGATCACCACCTTTGGCGTAAATAGAAATATTTTCTAGCGGGAGGGCGCACACGCTGTATCCAGCACACAGCAGGGTAGGGAGAGGTAATCAGGGAGGTAACCTTAGTGTTAAGACACTTCATTGCTCTATTTCTGCTGAATTCTGAAGGCATTGCGTGTGGCCCAGTGGCGGAACTCAACGCCACGTTTTGCTTTGACATCAGAGTCTACCCTGATGTGTGCGGCATTCAGCGTGAAGCTTCTCGAGACTTAGTTAACTCTGATATCTAAATTATAAAGAAAACACTGAAATCAAATTAAATATTATGACATTTAACAAAAATGTATATTTATTTACGTCTTCTTTTTATTCTTAGAGGAATACCACCAATAACACCTTGTGCAATAAAATGTCGGGGATCTATTTTCAATTTTTTTGGTGTGTTTGTAGAAGGCTCGACGGTAAATCGGTGAAGGAAAGCGGCAAGTCCTGTTAGTGATTGTATTTGTCCTAATTTCGCTCCTAAAACAAAAAATAGACTAATATATATATCCTTAATATTATAGATGGTATGAGTTATGAATGAGTACTGGTTTGAATTAATTAATTATTTTTGTATTAGATAATGGTAGTTATTGAAGAAGGCCTATGCTATTACACCACGCTAAGAGCAATAGGAGTACAGTTACAACAAAAAAATGTTGCAAAAATCGTAGATCTTGATAACTTTTGTGCATGTACTGTGTAAAGGGTTAAAGTTACGTAAAAAATATATATGATGAAATTGTTTTACTTCAAAAGTCCAAAAATTAGGTCTCGATAGGATGCGTTTATCTTCTAAGAATGACGTGCAGTATAAACATTTTTTTAGCAATATAATACCTGTTATTCATTATCCATTTAGATACATTAGATATGTATAGGTTAAATCTATTAAAATTGTGATATCTCCTAAATTATCTATAAAATGGATTTTAAGGAGACATCACAATTCTAAAACGGGAGCAGTGCAGTTATCGCGTGTCCGTGCGTCGTGTGACTCGGGAGTCAAAGGTGACAGCGGGCGTCGGGTGAGGCGCGTATCTACTTATATAATACCTAATGTCTAAACTGATAATAAGTGCGCTAGTCTCCGAAGTTCCTGTTTCCAATTAAATATATCCTTACCTATGCAAGTTCTTGGACCTTCACCGAATGGCATGTACACATATTTTTGGTCTTGCGATATTTCGCCGGCAGTCCACCTCTCCGGTAAATATTGATCGGCATTGTTATAATATTTTTCATCATTTTGAATTGCTTGTAAAGGAATAACTATTCTTACACCAGGATCTATCGTTAATCCTAGTTGACGAATCGTGTATTTTTTTGCACAAACTCTTTGCAATGTGCCCAAAGGAGGAAACATTCTCATGGCCTCTTTAAACGCCATGTCTAGCAAAGTCATTTCTGATACTGCATCGTAACATAATATGTTGTCATATTTTGCAAGTACTTCATCAATTTCTTTTTGTACTTTCATTTGTATATCAGGGTTTTGAGCTAGTTTATATAGTGTAAAGCTTGTAGATGAAGATGATGTCTCAAAGCCTGCTGCAAAAAATACAAACACTTGTGCAATCATACACATAAGATCCATTTCTCTTTCAACAATCTTTGGCGACCCATCTGGATTTTCTTCTTCAATGGACTCTCCCATTATGTTACCTTTTGCTGATAATTCCAAAAGTAGGTCCACGAAATCATGTTTACCTATAGGTTTCAAGTTTCGTTGTTGAAAAATTTTCGCTATCATATCTACAACTACATCTTCTAGTTTCTTGTTAAAAACGCGTATGGCACCAGCAGTTTCTGGAAATATTTCTGAAATACTAGAATAAAACACATCTTTCCAGGAAAGTGAAGTCACATTTTTTCCCAAACTTAGAAAAAAAGAATCTTCGTTTTTAATGGTGTCCGTATCGACACCAAGACCACAGGCACCAATGAATTCGATTGTAAATTTAGCCATGAGATCACGCATATCACATTCTCCACCTGTCTTAATTATTTCTTCTCCTAAACCGAGAAGTTTTTCTGCACATTTTACAATTAAAGGGAACATATTCCTTAATTTGGCTGGTGTAAATGCAGGAGTCAATCTGTGGCGTACAAGTTTCCAGGAATCTCCATCTAGGTGAAAAAGATTTTGTATAAGAGCTTGATTTTTTGGGCCTTTTCCGAGACCACGTCTGTAGAAGTAAGAGAAATCCACATTTAATATGGCTTTTATTATTTCTGGATCTCTTATTATCAACTCTGGTGCATTCCCCGAGTAGTAGCCTACAACTTTTTCATTTGGATATTTAAAATAAATTTCATCTGCAACTTCCGTTCCACTTTTTATAGCAAAAGCTTTTTTAAGATGATTTCCAAACAGCGGCAATGGAGGGTCATGCTTAATATTCTTTTTCGCCCAATAACTATGATTACGTGTTGCGTAGAAGTATATTAAAGCGAGCAAAATAATACAAATAATAAACATTTTATAACACTAAATCCACGGACGACTATTTTGAATTGTGATTTTAATAAAATGGCAAAGATGCTGCAGTGAGATTTATATTTATAGAGATAACGTCAGAACAGACAGATACTTGCAGATTACAGATACATTTTTTTGTAATATAAGTTTTAATCTAAGTATTTAAAGAATCATACAATTTAGATCAGTAGTTTAAGAATTACATCTAGTCAAAATTTCATAATTTTGTCAGTCACTGGCTGACCGATCATCAAAATTCTAAGGCACTTCCAGCAGACATACAACCTTCATATTTAGAATATAATTAGTGTTTAATGTATAAATAAAGGAAACCTTTAAGCCGTTATATGTATATCCTGAACACCTTCTTCACCACCTTCTTATATAACGGCAACGGAAGGAAATTTATTATTAGGTTCTTTTAATATATTTTTTAATTTAAAAATTAAAAAATATATTAAATAATTATAAATAATAATAATAAATAAAATAATAATAATTTAAAAATGAAAAAATATATTATTTAAAAAATATATTAAAGGAACCTAATAATTAATTTTTGATTCCTATTTACGATACACACGACGTAGTTCCTCGATTTTTATTTTTCATATTTTGAAATATGTCTGGTGGTCGCTATGATGAATTTTGATAACTGTCTCTCTGTTTGTAACTATTTTTAGTGACACTCCTAAGGTTAAGACAAATCGCATTTAGAAAGACTAAACCAGACTACCATACTTTGCGTCATGCAATCGGGTAAAAACACACATACTTAAAAAAATGTTTTCTTTATCTTGGTCGTCCTGGCAAAGTTCATGAACGAGGTTCTTATCACGGAAAGATTATTTAATATTTATTTTAGGCCATCAAGGTGCAGTGAAACAGTATACGACGGTTGTAGGTTCGATTCGATTTAGTATTTGGAGTAATGAATTATTTCCATTTTCTTTCTCTGGCAGAATGACAAAGTGTGGCCTAATGGCTTTGCGTTCCGCTATTCAACACACAACTTCTGGAAAATTAAGATGAAAGTAGGAAGCGAAGTGTTTAAGCGCTAAGTTCCTATTGTTTACTTTTCTATATGCGGGATACAGCGTGAAGCTGAAACAAAATTATGTAGTGTCATTGGACTAGAATAGGTGTCCACAATCAAGGGATCATGAGATCGATCTTGAGATGCAGTTTTCGTTCATATACTATAATCTGTGAAATAAACGCCACCTCGAGGTCACTCTTAAGATCTATCTCAGGGTTGAGAGCGGTTTATGGGTCATAATCAGAAAAGTGGACATTTTCGTATTCGTAACGTAACTGATAAGTAACAACACTGATAATGTTTGTTACGAAACTGATGACATAAGGCATTATACACAACAAAATAACGATATTATATGAATAAAACTATTGTTTTTTTTATTTAATGAGACACAGATCAAAATTTTAAAGATTCAATCGTTGAATTAACAGATTATAAATGTAAGAAGAAAACATAACAAAGTGACAATATTAACAATATAATAATGCTAGTTCGTAACGTAATAAACTTATATTTCTAGTTAGAGATCACAAAGTTAATGGTAAAATTAAATTCACTTTAAAATATATCAAAATTTGAGTCGTTATCATTGGAATTAAATTTAATTCTCTGTAAGTGTTTATTCCGCATATCTTCATATTTAATAGGATTGGTCTTTTTAAGACGTTCTCTATATCTTTTATGTGTTTCAGCATTTGACATAGGAGCCATGACGCTTACTGAAAATACAAAAATATATATCAAAAAATAATAATCATAAAATCACAACTAATTTCAGGAAGAATAAAAAATTTTTTTAACTAAATCGGTTCAGCTGTTTCTGAGATTAGCATGCACAAACACATAGACAAACAAGTAAACAATTAAAAAACTTAAAAATCATTATTTTTGGTTACTTTACTCTATGAAAAGTCACTAATAGTTTTTTTCATATGCCAGCAATTTTTTTTCTTATATACATATCTTCCATATACAAGCACCGGTTCGATACAATTTTATTATAAACATATATAAGAAAACATTGGTACCGTAATTGTGAACTAGGCTTCATATTTTCTCAGTTTCGTTACGTAACGAAATATAACGAAATTGAGAATGAAGTCTGAGAAATTCTAACCTTTTTAAATATTTGCTCATAAGCCACGTGTTGCATGTGCAAGCACTGAAGTTCTTTTTTGAGATTGATGTAAAAAGAAGCAAATAACATAAACAAGAAAACGAAATTATAGAATACTTACCAAAATAAAAGCCGTGTATAACCCTGAGATGTAATTTCACGCATTCACTCTGAAACATTTGAACCCCTCAACTGCTGCGAGAACACTACTTGTTGTAGCTACGACAGCATTGACTTTTTGAATTATGGTACCACAACAAAAAATAATATTAAACACCATCCAAAATAATTGCATTCATAATTTAATTGTACGTTACTAGCCCTGAGTAACGAAAAGACAATATTTTGGGACAAATTTACTTAACTAATATATATTATTTATTAAATTATGTATCAATAAAAATAGTTCTATTTGATATTATGTATAATGTAAAGTAATATAAACATATCTGAAATCAAATAAAACCATAAATATTCGTAACAAATCAATTTTTAAAAAGTAAAGTGGTGAATGGGACACGTAAAATTGTATGGAAGCATTTTGAAAGGTTTTTTGCAACTAACAAAAAATACTATTATTTGCCATAATACATTTAAAATATTACAAAAATCTTTAAGTTAATAAATAAATTTATCGTAAATGGCAAAATATTTCAAATATCTTTAAAATTGTATTTTTAAAACGCATTCAAAGTAGCGGGACAAGAAAAGACACAAAAAGTACACTTTTTCTGATTATGACCCTTATACGTACTTGCCTTAGTGACTATGATTTAAAAGGTGTAGAAAATATATGATTATATAAAAATGTACTTAGGTATATTCAATTTAAGTACAATGGAAAGCATGTTATAAAAATATTTAGAATTAAAGAGTCTGTTAAAAAAATTAACAAATTTCTGTTTTGCTTATTAACTAATAGTAAGTAATACGAAATTAATTATAAGACAATATTATTCTTTTAAATTTAAAACATCGAGATCATAGTAATTTGAAAAACATTTTTAAAATATTATTCCTACACTTAGGAAATAAAAATATTTCATCTAACGTTTCCAAGAGGCGCGGGTTCAAATCCTGCTACGTTCAAAATTTTTATATATTTTCTTAATAAGTATTTTACGTTCATTTATTCCTAACTCTCAATTTAAGCGGAATGCCGTCCATAACACCTTGTACGACATTCATGTATGGATTTATTATTAATTTCTTAGGTGTATTAGTCGACAGTTCTACAGTAAATCGTTGAAAAAGAGCGGCGAGTCCCGCTAGGGATTGCATTTGACCCAACCTTGCTCCTGCAATTAGAAAATACACATTAATAATAAAATAATATTTTTAAAGGCTGTCGTGGCCCAGCGTAACAGCGTCAGATTGTTAGCGCGACGGTCTTGGGTTCAAATCCTTTTATGTCAGCTTGTATATGACACACAAGTTTTTTGTTTGGAAACCTGATTATTAAAATATATTTTATGATTGAAGTCCAAGTCCACTTGTGCTTATATTTATTATATAAGTACTATAATAATTATCAGCTTGTAAATTATGTTGCAAAAAAATATTTTTTTATCTATTTTACAAGAGGATTTAGGTTTACACTTAAATTATAATTATTATTAAAACTGTATCTTAAGCTGGCAGAAAGTGGAAAATCAAGTATCATATATATATAACAAAATGATTAAGAAGTAACAGTTACTAGGTATATATATATATAGTAAAGTCTCACCTATGCAATTTCTTGGACCTTCACCGAATGGCATATATACATATTTTTGCTTTTGTTTCATTTCACCCGCAGCCCACCTCTCCGGTAAATATTGGTCTGGATTATCATAATATAGTTTATCATTTTGGATTGCTTGTATAGGAATAACAATTTTAACACCGGGATCTATTGTTATTCCTAATTGTCTAATCATGTAATTTTTTCGGCAAACTCTTTGGAGTATTCCTAAAGGAGGAAATATTCTCAAGGCTTCTTTAAACGCCATGTCTAGCAGAGTTAGTTCTGATACAGCGTCGTAGCATAATTTATTGTCATATTTTGCCAGCACTTCATCAATTTCTCTTTGTATTTTCATTTGTATATCAGGGTTTTGAGCTAGTTTGTATAGTGTGAAGCTTGTAGATGAAGATGATGTCTCAAAGCCTGCTCCAAAAAATACAAATGCTTGTGCAATCATACACATAAGATCCATTTCTATTTCAACGATCTTTGCTGACTTATCTGGATTTCTTTCTTCAATGGACTCTCCTACAATTTTACCGTTTGCTGATAATTCTAAAAGTAAGTCCACAAAATCATTTCTTCCTGTAGGCTTAAAATTACGCTGTTGGAAAATTTTTGTTATCATGTTAATTAGAACGTCTTCTAGTTTCTTATTAAAAACACGTATGAAACCAGCGATTTCAGGGAATATATCTGAAATACTGAAATAGAACACATCTTTCCAGGAGCGTGTAAACATATTTTTTCCTAATTTTCTAAAGAAAGAATCTTCGCTTTTAATGGTGTCCATGTCAACACCCAGACCACATGCACCGATAAATTCTATTGTAAATTTAGCCATGACATCGCGCACATTACATTCACCGCCCGTTTTCACAATTTCTTCGCCCAAATCATGTAGCTTTTCTGCACACTTCACGATCAATGGGAACATGCCTTTTAATTTAGCACTTGTAAATGCTGGGGTCAGCCTTTGACGTATGAGTTTCCAAGAATCTCCATCTGCATGAAAAAGGTTTAGTGTCAGAACTTGTTTTTTTGCATCTTTTCCAAAACCACGTGTATAGAAGTTAGAGAAGTCAATGCTCAATATGTCTTTTATTATTTCAGGATCTCTTATAATCAGCTCTGGGGTATTTCCGGAGTAATATCCAACTACTTTTTCGTTGGGATATTTGTTGTACATTTCATAAGCAACTTGAGTTATGCTTTTGAGTCCAAAAGATTTTTTAAGATGATTTCCAAATAACGGCATAGGCGGGTCATGTTTGATATTCCTTTTTGCCCAATAACTATGATTACGTGTTACGTAGAAATATATTATGGTTAACAAAATAACACAAATAATAAACATTTTTAATATCAAATGCACAAGTGACTAGGCTGAATTATAATTTAAATTACGTGTTGCTAAGGTTATTTATACGTATTTTACAAGATAATTCAATAAAATATACTAAGATAACGTGTAATATTATAAGATAAAGTTACACATAGCGGCATAGCAAGTCCTTACATACAAATACACTAGCGATTATATAACAACAGAGAAACGTGATTACATTAAAAAAAAAAATTAATAATACAGCGATTTAATATCGTAGTCGTTAAATATAATAATTTAATAATCATTGACTTCAAAGGTGCTTATTAAAATTCCCAAATTTTATTAAAATTTTATTATGATTCACATTATTAACACAGTTCACTATTAAGTCTTAAAAAAATACTTAGAAGTGAACACAGAATCAAGAAACACAATTTTAAAGGTATACACGAATCTAGTTTTATGTTTTTTTCTATATCTTAATAATAATATAAAGATTTCAAGACATAATTATGATAAAGAAAATCGCTTTAATAATATAAAGAGTCTAATGGACAGTATTTTTATTTTATACCTTCACGCTTTTTTCTGTAGAATAACTGTACTGTACTGTATAATAAATAAACTAACACGTTATCTTATATCAAAATTATGAACTTGGTAACACAGTACTTCTTATCAATGGCATCTTAAGGGTATCGTCATTATAAGAGAATGACTTATTTAACCCTTATTTATAAATACACTATTCGTTGTATAATAATAGAGCCAGTCGTGGCGCACGAGGGTCCGATTCCCACTGGAGAAAATAAAACAGCGAGGCATAGGGAGAAGTTGAGTAATACTCAATATGGACACCTCCAGAAATTGGGGGGAAGTGAGAAACGAAACTATCACGGAACCGGAAAATTTTATTTTCTCGAGTGGGAACGGAATGGAAAAAGCTTATAAAAGTAATTAATGAAACCATATTTACACACCAATTCAGCATTTAAAATTCATAATTTTTGAAGTTCGTGCCAATTTGGGTATTTGTTAAAGAATTTCTTAACTTTTTTTTTCGGTGTATTCAGTAATTATCTATTAATATTATTTTTGTCTTGGCTGACACCGACTTTTAGAATAGGTACTTTTAAATGAGCATAGGTAGTTGACCTGTAACAACGGACTATAACATGAGTTCGAAACATAAGGTTAAAAATCCTCAATACTTATCGAAAATCCTCACTAGTGGATGCACGCAGTTTCGCCCGCTTATTTGGACCCTTAGGGGGTGAATTCTAATAAACCGTGAAACACGTGTTCAATTAACTATTTTTAAGAGTCTAAATTTAAAATTTTATAAAAATCGGTGCCGATTTTATTTTTTTCTATACAAACTTTCTATTCCTATTTCATCCCTTTAGGGTTAAAATTTTTCAAAATCCCTTCTTAGTTGATGTCCAGATTACGTATATAAACATCTGTGCAAATTTCACGTTTCTACGCACAGCGGTTACGGCTGTGCGTGCGTTTTACCTCAGTCAGTGGGAACTGCTCCTTTTATATATATATAGATTAAAAAAAATGCTATAAAGTGTAAGCTAAAAAATAGCATAAAATAAGAGACACATAATCACTACTAAACTTACATATAATATTAAATATCAACTTATTTTATTTCAGTATTATATAAAAACAACCAATAACGAATATAATATCACATTAAAATAACCGAGTCGTAAATAACCTTCGTTAAGGGACCAAAAACAGTAATTCACGCGTTGTAAACAAAACAAGTCACAGCGTACGAGAATAGTACTGGAATGCCGGATGTTGCCGGCAATCACAGGTGATGCTCAAACGGCTTCAGTGCGCGCTGTAGCGACCGACGCGCGCGCACGCTCTACGAATCTAATAATTTAATCGATTTTCTATACGAAATATTACGATTCGTATATAAAAAAAAGAAGAATAAACGAAAGTTAAAATATAATAAAGATTAATTTCGACGACTAGCAATTTGAACTTTATTTGCTTGTAATTTGAAGTTTCTGGTTTTACACAAAAACTTTCAGGCTTTTTTTAGTCAGTGATAAACTAAAGTGTTGTTAGTGAAAAGATAAAGTGACGTTAGTGGTAACAATGAAGGTCCTGACGGCAGAAGATAAGGTTGCAACTGTCGGCAATGAGAACGAGCCTCGAGTTGATGTTGTCGATTCGAAACCTACCAAAGAGGAATTAAATAGGTTAGTTAATTATGAATGGAAAAAGTATAAATACAACTAATGATAAAATAAAAAAAAAGTTGAAAAAAATGATTACTAAATGTTTGTTTTTCTTCTGTTTGTGCCTTTTATATTTTTTTATTTAGTACGTAAAACGTAAACGAAGCTCTGATAAATTAATTAATGTAATATGTATAGCAATGTCTTTAGTAACAGTTATCGTCATATATAAGTCACATAATTAAAATAATTTAATTTAATTTTATAGTGTTTTGAACATATACGCACATAAAACTGTGATTTAAAAAAAATGTAAATATTTATTAGCAAAATTGTTAGTTAGTGAAAAGTTATATATTTTTTAGGAAATTAAATGAATAATAAAACTTGCAAACCTTATTTTTAGTATATAACAATTAGTATTAGTAAATGCAAATATTAATATAATGTTTTTTATGTATTTTCTTTCGACCTTACTTACCTATTGTGCTTAAATAAATGTCTTGCAAGCTTTCAGAAATAATTTAACCAATAGGTATACCATTTAAATTAATAATGATTACTAGGAAGTTTCTTGTGACATTAAACGCGACGGTTGTCGGTTCGATTCCCACTTGTGGAAATTAATAGATTTTTTCTTCGCTGGTAACAAGGCAATACGTTCAAAGTAATCAAAATCAAATAATAACATAAAAAGTGTTATTTCATTTTTTTCACCAAATTGGTAATCTATCGTACTCGTACGCAAGTTCGCGCTAGGTCAGACGCGCTGGCCGGCAGCCAGGATGACACAACCCTGTGGTATGCTGTTTACGTGCCGAATTGTTGACATTTTTTGGGATATCTTTGGTCACATGCCTATATTGAAATGAGCTTAAAAATAAAGAATAATATCTAGGATTTCCTGTGATATTATAGACATTTCCTTTAAAAATTGAAAAAATATTGCAATCTATGTAATCTATGACTATCTTTGTTTGTTTATTATAAATAAGTAGTTTTATATAAAAATTTAAGTAACTCAGAAAAAAAAATATTGCAATGTAATTATTGAAAATTATATTACTTATATATCTAAAAGAAAAGTTTGTTCTACGAAACAGTGGCGTAGCTAGGGTATTTGCTGCCCGGTGCGGCTCGGGGGACATGATGCCCCTTTCCTGTTGATGACTTCTAAAAAAAAAAAAACGAAATCATCGACGTTGAGTTCTAAAAAAAACAAAGTGATCGTCATTGTTGACTTCTAAAAAAAAAAAACGTAATCATCAACCTTGACTTCTAAAAAAAAAATAAAAAAACGAAATCATCGACGTTGAGTTCTAAAAAAAACAAAGTGATCGTCGACTTTGATGCCCCTTTTATTTTGATGCCCGGTGCGGCTTAAAGGACTTGATGCCCTTTAAAATGGTATAAAGTCTAAAAAACAAAGAAAACACACACTAATCGTCGACTTTGATGCCCTTTTCCTGTTGATGCCCGGTGCGACCGCACCGCTCGCACCCCCCTAGCTACGCCACTGCTACGAAATATGCCGCTTTAGTGACGATTAATGTAAACAAATCGTAGATCTTGTAGGGGGCGTGTGTTATTTATTGGAGCCTTGTATCTCAGTTCAAATCCCTTTGAATATATTATTAGTCATGACGACATTTCTGACACCAATATCAGTTTTACAAAAATGTAATTTTGATATTTTTTTTTGTGTAACTCATTAATTATTCGTCGTTTCTGAGCAAATTTTAAATGTTTTAGATTTTTTTTGATAGCATCTCGCATTCGGCATGGTAGGCAGAGATAAACCACACTAGGCTATAAGACATTCCATTGTCTACTGTCCGCTCATTTAGAGAAAAAAAAATATCCTAAGTTGGAATCGAACCTATATCGTCCTACAATAAAACTCAGTACCACTCAATCAATGCTTAAAATTATTTTTTTTCAACAGAGGATGTCCTCTTGGAGTGTCCCGTGTAATTGACTCACTCTACATTTGTGGTGCTCACGCATTGCCTGGAGCTGTGAAGGTCTTACGGCCAGGACTTGTCATAAATGCTGCACCGGAACTGCCTCCGCCGCCTGAAGATTATGTTCCAAGACACTATGTACCATTGTTGGATACACCCAATTCTGACATGTATCCATATATGGAACGAGTTGCGGACCTTATAAATGAGGTAAGAAACAGTGTAATTGCATTGACGCAATTTCTTTAGGGATAAAATTGATATAATAATTGTTTATTAAAAGCTATGGGCTTAAATTTTAGCAAAAAGTCATAATATTCAAAGCCTTGAATAGTTTGATTTAATTAGGTCCCATTTTCTCATATTAAAATGATAAATTAATAATTCTAGTAGTATTTCTTAAATATATTAGTCCAAACGAAATATATAATGATATTTTAATATATATATTTTATATTTTTTACAGGTCGTCATTAGAAATGAAATCGTATTGGTTCATTGTGTCGCCGGTGTCTCAAGATCTGTCACTCTCTGCCTAGCATATCTAGTTAAATATTACAAGATGACACTGCGTGATGCCTACAATCATTTTAAATTAAGAAGGTAATATTCGCTTCTTTTGTTTTTTTCAGTTAAGAAGCAAGTTATTTAAAACATTTAATTAATTTCATTTAAACTAATAAATAACATTAAGAATGATATTTTTTAATGTTCTTTCTTTTACAGGCCACAAATTAGGCCTAATACCGGGTTTTTCAAGCAACTTATTAAATTCGAAGAAAGGCTATTCGGCGAGGCATCAGTAAAAATGGTTTACTGTGAAGCTATTGACAAAGAGATTCCTGATGTATATGAGCCAGATTACAGGGGCATGACGTGGTTTAGGCAAAGGTATGGGCCTATTGAGAAGAACTGAAAGAAAATTAAAAAAAGAGAAATATTTTTATCTGTAAATAATTTAGGATAAGTTTAGTTTTAAGGTTCAAAATTATAAAACTAAAAAAAAGATTAACTCAAAACCTAAAGCACATTGAATAGATCTCATGTTATTTAAAGAAATAACAAGTTATTAAACTAATTTCATGTCATAATAGCATCGCAATATCAGTAATATAATAGAAATAAAACGGTAAATGTAAATTTGATATGAACAATGAAGACTGAAGTATGTATGGTGGGACATTCATTGAAGCATATTTTTTGTATAGTCCTTTAAATATATTAGAAATATACAGAATAGTATATAACTTGGCAATTACACAATTTTAAAATTATAATATAATAAAATAATTAACTGTACGTCAAATAAAAAAAACATTATTAGTTAAATTTAATATAAGTTATGCTTCAATTATGATTATAAATGTGTAATTAGTAGATATCTAGTAATGTGATAATTTATTGATAATAATAATTTATGAATAGACAATGGGACCAAAATAAATATAATTCATTTTAAAAAATACTTTTATTTGTTTATTTTTAACACCAAACCAAAAAGATATAGCTAAAAGTCTTCTGTTAATAACTAACTGGTAACACAGCCAAAATTACGCGCATTGAACGCTGAAATTTGGCATTTCCTTTGGGAGCGTAGAGGGGCACTAAAAGAGGATTTCCAAATCAAAGCAAAAGAACTTGAAACGTCTTGGTATGTTAAAATGAGGAATTTGTCTCTAAAACACCACCTTGAAGGACACCAGAAATCTTGTATCAAAAAGAAAATTCGAATAAACAAAAAACATGTTAAGTAATCATATGAGGTTAGAGTAATGGCTATTTTCATTGAAGAGTTGTTGGCCTGGTGGCATTGAGCGCGCGAACTAAAATACATCAGCGATCTAGTGAAATAAGACGAGCAGACAATACGCGTTCGCTTCCTGGTCGTGATGTAATCGCATCTGAAATAAAACATTATTGCTCTAATCTAATGGACGTTCCTCTCATATTGATTGTATTATCTTTAAATAAGTTCAGTTAAAAACTATTTTGAACTTTAAATAAGATAAGTTAACTGTAAACTGTTATCACAGGAAGGAAGAATAGGCTTTTCATAGTACAGTAAAAAAATATTGATTATTAAAAATAATGATATTTTTAATTGTTCATTATACTAATTTTAAATATTTAAATTTATCTAAAACAAATACGGTAATAATATTATCAAGTAAGTATATTAATATGTGGCAATGGGCCGTTCACATTTGCCAAGAACCGATGATCTTTGGAGTAAGAGAGTTCTAGAGTGGAGACCACGTCTCGGCAAGCGTAATGTAGGATGTCCTCTAGCTAGAAGGGTGAAGATATTCGCAAAGTGGCCGGCAACGGCTGGATGCGAAGGGCTTAAAAAGCGAGCTCGGTGGCGTGCCATAGGAGAGGCCTATGTCCAGCAGTTGACGAGGTC
>HE670593.1:10443-20896 GCA_000313835.2 Heliconius melpomene melpomene | reverse complement strand
CTGACTGGTTACCCTTCGTGGCCTTCTGTACCTGGATACCAAAATAGACTACGGGACGATTTTAATCGGAAAGAGAAGGATGAATTATTAATTAGAATGAAGTCTAGAGTAGGTGCATGTAAAATATTATTACAAATATTAAAATTAAATAAATCACCTTCACGCTATATCCCGCAAATAGGAAGGTAGGCAAAGGGAACCTAGTGTTAACACACTCGGTTCTACACTTTCTGCCAAATTCTGGCATTGTGAGCGAATAAATGAGAATTTTAAATTTAATTTATATCAATTTTTGAATTTATTTTTTTCCACCGGTGTCGAGGCAAAACGCGGTGTTGAGTTCCGCCCATTCAACACACGATGCTTCCACAATTCGGCGGAAAGTCGGGAACGGATTATCTTAACACTAGGTTCCCTCCGCCACTGACACTGCTTTTGACTTTAGGCCCGAGCTTGAGACACATCGTTTTGATTGGCGTTACTGAACGCTACAATTTGTTATGCCAGAGAGGAATGATTTTCTGTAAACTTCACCTTATATTCTAGATATAGAAGGGTAGGGAGATGGAACCTGGGAACCTAGAGTTAAGACAAACAATAATGACACTTTCAGCATGTACCGTGGAATATATTGATACTACTGACGTGTTGGTCTAATAACGCCTAAAGACAACACAAAAATATTTTTTTCAATTGGATCTCGTAGTCCCTGAGAGTCACGCGTTCATCTATACTCCCCCCTAAAACTGGGTTTCATTATAAAACTGGGGGTATAGTTGTATACCCCCAGTTTTATAATGAAAGTAAAGATAAGTGTAGATATAGATAGAAATCTTAATATACATCCCCTTATTCAATGTTTGTCTGACGACAAGCACCGAGTAAACTTTTTATGATAGCTCAAATATTTCTACGTGGGCTACAATAACGATTACGGATATTTTACTTTTCTTTAGTTTCGTATACTTAAAATCTTGTTGACAAATGATATTTATTTATTTTTATTTATTACTGGTGAGTGTTCGTCGATGATGGTTTTTAGAGGTAACTGTCTAGTTTTGTTATATGAAAAGAATTATGTCATTTTAATTGTGTTTATGTAAAAAATATTTTTTAAATGTAATTTTTTATGTTTTATATTGTTGGAATTTGGCTATGTGAACAGATTTACATTAATCATCTCTACTCTTAGCCGGCTTATGGGGATTGTTGGTTGGATATGGAAACTTACTCGTTGATGGTACGAGTATATATAGTTGATGGTACGAGTACGAGCATAACGTATAGTATATATTTTGTTAAATCGACATGGTGTATTCATCTAAATTAATGCACGCTTGAGTAAGGCAGCTCCTTATCTTATTAGCTTTCGGGGTAGATCTAAACTTATGAATAGATCTTCACTATAAATTTTCCAACCATAAGTTTTTCAAAATGTAAATCAGTTGAATAATCTTTTCTCTTTCAATAGTCTTTTAGTATGATATCAGGAAACTTAAATTTCTCATTTAGAATATTGTATTTCAATGTTGCTTTAAGAAGGTACTTTTAAGAAAACAAAGAGCCAATAAAAAAAACGTAGTGTTAAATTCAGTCAAAAATGTCTTGGCAAGAGGGCGGTCATTATTCTCAAAATAAATTAACTGCCTCGTCGACACCAGCAGAGGTCAAAATCCTTAGTTAATCCTTAGTAATTTATACACCTACATTTTTATACTTTTTTACGTATGCAAATAATTTGTTTACGTCTCTTAAACAAATGATAGTATTAAAAACTGTCATGTAAATGTTATTAATCTCATGAAAGAGATTTATAGATTTTTTTTATGTATGGCGGTGAACTAAAAGTATTTGGGGCTTAGATCTCAACAATTTCTACTGAAGCACTCATAGAATTTGAGCGGATGCTATGGGAAAGGACAAGAATTCCTCAAATTAACTTATCAGAACTTCAGTTTGTGTATGAGTCATATTCAAGAATACGATTGAAGTTCGAGCGTGCAATTCATCAAATTTATTTATGGTGTAACGAAAATACACTAATGTTATCTTAATTTATTCAAATTATGGCATTGATGAAAGTCTCTTTATTTCTGTACTAAATTGGTAACTTATGTGAAGGATATATTGATTATTTAAAGTTTTTAAAAGTACACTGTATAAAGTACACATTTTTTGTCACATTAATGGCTTTAAAAGTAATCCTGCCAAGCCATCAAAAATTTGGCTTAGGGGGATTTCTCTTAAAAAAGACTTATAATACGTGCTTTAATACAAATATATTTTACACTGGAAAACAATTGGAAACATCATCAATTTAAAATATTCTTATTAAATATTATAAAACTTTTTTATCACATAAATACAAACATTAATATTATATATAAGAAGTTTCTTCTTATCTTTAACAAATAAATGTTCAACATTGAAATTAGTTAGGTCTTCATTGTGATCCTCACCAGTTCAGTTCTACAGAAGCGCATCGCTGCACTCTGACTCACAATATCAGAATAGGCGCTCTGACGCTATGTCGAAACCACTCAGGTCACTTCGGAAATGATCTCATAGCGCCATTATCCATGAGAGAATTTTGATGCTAAATAAACGGTCATGGTCATCACTAATGTAGTGTTACAGACCTGTTTAAAAACAGTAAGTGTTTTATCTTTACGAATAGTGCTGTAAAAACGAGGGATCATGGTGGAGGTTATTTTGTTATATAATTAAGTGTTATACAAGAAAATCGGGGGGAAAAATGAAATTTTGGATATAAAAAAAACTTTTTTTTTAAACATTACAAACAATATGATAACGTTATATTTAAAATTTACTAAAAAAAACTTCATCGTTTGTAATGGAATCAAAAAGTAAATATAAATACTTTGCATTTCATATTCGTTTATCGAACATCACCCAGTTGCAATTTAATTAATAAATTGGTCGTTGCAAGTCGTTGCCAATTTACCAACTGAAATATACCTTTGAATTCTTACGAAGATCAAATAGGATTCTAACGCGGAAGATAACGGAAACATTGAATACCATCAAAGAAAGTGGGGCGCCTGCATAGCTGCAATCATCGTTAATTATCTTAGTTCGTTACGTTCATTTGTCACTGTATAAGTTTAACTAACGACCGTAAAACCTGTTAGCTCTACGACTGAAATACCTTTATGATTGAAGTATAAGTTTGTTGGTACCTAGAGAAAACCTATAAAATAATACTTGTTTTTCACATTTGTTGTTTTAAGAACGGAGAGAGACGCAATGCTGCATTTCTTGTTCCCTAAATCACATATTATAAGAAATGTCTTGCTTTGTATTGTAAGGAGGAAAAAACAATGCACTTTATCTAGAGAAACAAATATTATATATAAATATTATATTCTTTATTGCACTAAAATATTACATAATAAACAATATATAAAGACATTTCGTGTACAAAGGTGGACTTATCTCTATAAGAGATCTCTTCCAGTCAACCAGTGGAAGTGGATGAGTGAGTAGCGAGCGAGTGCACATTTCTTTTCAGGTTTTTCTTCAAATTTTTCTTCCACTTATAGCATAATTGGCAAATTGAATTCATGTATCAACATTTTAAAATATTATTACACTTACATTACACATTTAGGAAAAAAAAATTTTTAGAAAACGTAAAAAACCGGGTCTTCAAAATCAGAGTGAATAGGTATCTGCTAGGCAAGCGTGCCATATCGTAGATCGCATCAACGCTCACCAGACTTGATGCGGTCAAACGCAAGCCTATTTAATATAAAAAAAAAGTATCAAATTTTGAAAGTAACGGAATTGGAACCTTATCCTTAGCGCTTCTTGGAAAGCAGCGTGACCTCTTAGCCATCCGTTCTTATCAAGCTACGCCGAATGCATGGCTTAGTGGCCTGCACGGTTTAAATTTTTATACCTTTCCATAAAAGTACCTAAATAATTCTATGATTTCTGTGATGAAACTAGTAATGTAGACAATGTGATTCATATACCACTTGCATCTCAAATTAGATTCAGATGTGCAGGTGTGAACATTAAAGTTCACATTGAGGATGCGAATGTTTATATTAAGAATATAAATATCTTTATATTTAGTTTACACTGATTTAGATGATGATGACGACTCCCGGGGTGTCAGATCTCAACGACTGCCCAACGCAAATCTTCATAGGATTGGGGATTGCACATTCTAATAGGCTTCACAAGCGTGTCTCACAGCTCACCGGTTAGAATATCCTTCGGTCCGCCTGTCAAGACCATTTATCTCGAGATCTCGTGGAGATTTTCAGCTGAAATTAATATAAAATATTCAAGTCTACGGTCTCTTTAAGTACAGAAAGTCTAAGTCAATTACGAAAATGTACGAGCATTTGTGCATCGCTTTTGCTTCATGCATTTTGTGTGATTCACCGTGTATTCTAAACCTATAGGATTCTTCCCGTGGACTTACATTTATGGCACTTGGCACGCATTGAGAACTTACAATACAAATAGAGGGGAAAATCCCTATAATGGAAATTTATAGGTATTTTATAGAAAAAATCATTACAAACTTATATTTGAATTGAAAAAAATAAATTGTTATTTGCGTTGACCTTACAATTCTGAAATTTCTACGGAACCCTCAACGGGCGAGTTTGTCAAATTTTGTAATACTATTGCAGAATTTGTTTCTTTGATCTTAAATTGAAAAATAACTAAAATAGTTTGGGTAGTCCAATTAACGAGCCTATTGGATATATACATATAATCGTTTCATTAAAAACCTAGTGATGTTATAAGAAAAGTACCTAGCTATTGTTATATGAGATGCACTCACCTACCGCGTTGAATTTAGTTGGCGCTATAACAATTTTTTAATGCCATTAGAACTACTTACTATTGCATTTATTGTAATTTTTATTACCAACGCCAATTAAAGTGAAGTTTACGCGAATGTTGTTTTAAATTTATTTTGTTTTGATGTCCGTCGGTCGAATGAAGGGTGTTTAGATATTGAAATATCCAGAAATACCCTCCAGTAATTGCATGCATATTTTTATCTTTAAATATGTTTACAATATTTTATAGTCTTTTAAGCGGAGATAGTTTTTTATAAGGTTATGTACGTGTTATGTATTTATAAAAGTATTTATTTTTAAAATTTTTGGGGATCGTGCTACTGTAAACGTGATGGTTGGTGGGGGTCGATTCTCACTTGAGGGAATGAAATATTAATGATGTAACGATGTAAAGCTCTACGTTGAGTACAAGCTGTACGCGGTTTTAGTTTAGTATAATTATTTTATATTTACGTCTTCTTTGCGGTATTTTTCACATTTTAAATACAAATAATATAATATTTTATATATATATGGATTTAAAAATATTTCGTGATTAATAAATTACGTAATTTTCAGGTGAGACGACCTTGTTGCTAATATTTTTAACTTAATACGATTTAAAAATATGATGCCAAGTATTTACGTCGCGTTCTAAATAGAAAACAATATTTTCTATGAACACACGGACACTAAGGTGTTAGGAATTTGGCATGGACGCAAGGACGTACTAATTGACCAAGCATTGCAACTGATATAACAGATATTACACGAGTATCACATTTATAATGTCATATACAGTTTAGAAAAAAATCAAATATAAATTAATTTAGTATATTAGGTAATAGATTTTTTATTACTCTGTTAACTATAGACAAAATGGGTTTTCCAGGGTTCCGTGCCACAAAAGAGAAAATGGAATCCTTATAGGTTCACATTGTTGTCTGTTCGTCAAGACCATTTATTTCAAGATTTCGTGTATGAAATTTGCCTCTTACTCATATAGTATTTCCCGTGGACCTAGAGCTATGAAGTTTGGCACAAAGCTATAATATAAATAAAAATTGATAGGTATTATATAGACAAAAAGACATTACAAACTTATATTTGTAGTTAATTTCATACAAAATTAGTGGATACGCCTGTAAACTTTGCTTGTCAACTTTATTCGATGCGTAATTAAAACCTATTCCGTAGACTCCAGACAATATGGAGAATGAAATTTGAATTTATACGCTTTGATAAAACAACATTTTAAATTATTTCATATTTTTTAGGTATTTGGATTTCAGATACAATGCAATTTTTTAAAAATATATTAAAATCATATTTATTTGTAAATTTTAGTTAACTAAAATAAGATTTTGGTATTATAAATAATATTATTTTAATAATATGTTTCATATATACATTTGTCGATTTTATTCTACATAAGTAATACCCAACAAGCAGCGTCTGAGAGTGAAAAAGAGAAGGGGAACTATAAAATTGCAAGCAAAAATTAAATTATGATAATCAATTGTAATTTGGCACTATTACACATGTTAGGTATGCAGCCAACATTTTTGACTGACCTCCCAATAATTTATTATTTTGACATGAAACAAATCGATGAGTGAATAATTTACTAATTATAATTAATGTTATCTCGTTAATATAACATGAATTTATATGTAGGATTCTCTTTCAATACAATACAAAATTTCGATTGTGATTATGATTTTTGCCTTATTCTACTTTTTTTAGCCCCATGGGGGGCACGCAGAAGGAATCTGGAAACCTAATGTAACACACCGTTTCTCATTAAGACACTTCCGTTCCCTACTTGTTTTAGGTTAAGTCTTAAGGCATTTTGTGTTGAGTGGCGGAACTCAGCGCCGTGCTTTAGTAGAGTAAATTTGTAATGAAAATAATTATTACAAATATAATATCGTAATAGTATAATTATCTTAGACAAACGTATACATAATAGAGTTTCATTTCCCGCTCTGGTAAGACAAACTCGACGTACGATGTCACAAATTCGGGCGGAAAGCGGAGGGCGGAGTGTCTTGGCACTTGTATTCCGTACATTCTTGCTATATGCGGGATGCAGCGTGAAGATGAAAAAAATATTATATAAAATTTTCTTCTTAAAATTACAACGTATCTACGGCTACGTAAGAAAGACGAATTGAACGGTATATAAATACATAATTTAAAGACTTAGTTTACTTAACGTATAATCATTTTAGTTTTAGACATTTTATTATCGTCATAATACATTCTACGTCATCATTACCGCGGGACGGGTTTAATACGTCAAACTAATAAATCTAAGTATAGACCGCTCGGTTCGTCACATGATTGAAGGAGCCTTAAGTGCTCTATACACTTTCAATGTTTCTAATTTGAAATTTTAATATATATATTTAAAACCTATCCGCCTTAGGCCGCCGTGGCACAGGGGCACAAGAGTGTGACTATAAGGCGACGGTTGTGGGTTCGATCCCCACTCAGGGGAATGATAATTATTTTTTTTAATTAAAATTTTCGTTGCTACGCTCTGGCACCAACGCAAAAAGCCAGCGTAGAGTTCCGCCATACAACACGCAATGCCACGAAAAATTCAGCGGAAAGTGGCGGAAGTGAACATAATATGACGAGATTTTGTATTTCTTAAGATATGAAGTGGGGATCGAAGAGTTTAATAACTCTTCGTTAACACTAAGTATATATAACCCTGCTATGCATGAAAAGAAATTCTCGACTTTCCACCCAATCCACTTGACTTCATTATCTACATAAAATTCCATGTGAGTATATACCTTTGAAGCTACTATATAAATAATAATATGCCTAATCCCACAAGAAGAAATCAAACTGACGACCAATTCAATTCAATAACAAACCAGCAAGTAAGCTAACAATAAATCATTATAATCAAGCCAGCTGGTTTCAGAGGTTGTATAGTAATCCATTCATATTTCCACACGAGAGTGTGTGTAGTCTCCCTAACGTGACGTAACGGGGCTCGCCTACGAAGAAAAGCTGAAATATTCGCCGACAAAATTAAAATAACCGCTATTTGCCGCGAAAACAGGTGCTAGTGCCATGTTTATCATTTATGTGAAAGTATCCATTAATACGATAATAAGCTTTTTTTTAGTTTATTATATAATTGATTTTAGATTGCCTTTTAACGATTTTAAGTTTAGGTTGAAATTATACTATTAAGGAACTACATCATGCTATTCAAAATTATTATATGTTTTAATTTTTTTAGCTTCTTTGTCTTATTTTAACACTAATATCAGTGCGTAGTTGAGATCGGCCGTTCAACACGTAATATTTCGATTTGGGCGGAAAGAGTAGAATGGAGTGACTTAACGCTAGGTTCCCAGATTCCCTCTACCAACCCTGTTATGGTGTGAGATACAGCGTAAAGCTGAAAAAAACAAAGACAAAAAAAAATATACCAAAGAAACTAAAATAAAGTATAATAAAATCGTGTAAGAACAATGAAAACAGATTCGTACTACGCATTCCGCTCATTGATGTCTGACGCGTACATAATATTATTAGCGTTAGCTAAACACGTCGTTTCGGCGCTAATAAACAGTTTTTAGCTGAATGGAATTTACATCACTCGTGACTAATGTTACGGTTTCTTTATCCTATAGGCACCTATAACATAAAGACCTATGATTGATGATCTACAAATTATATTGCAGGAAGTATCGGATTTTACTGTTTAATTAAATAGACTTTTGACTAAGGATTTCGGCTGATTTATTATGGCTGTGAGAGAAAAATAAATCTTATTCGTGTTATTAAAATATCTTATTTAAATATCTTTCTTTTTTAGGGTTCTGTATTTAAAAAGGTAAAAACGGAATCCTTATGAGATCACTTTGTTGTCTATCCTTCCGTCTGTCAAATGTATTTCTGGAGATTGAAGACCTTTAAAGCACAGAAAACCTCGAAGTGCCATAAATAAAGAATTGAACTGAACTGAAGCACAGAAAAAAAATCAAGCTTCTATATCAACACAATCTAAAGATACGAGCATCGATGCATCGATTTTTCAGCTTCATACTCGGGGAAAAAATCATTAATTTTCCCATTCTGGAAAAACAAAGAGAAAACAAAAACAATACAATGCAATACAATGTTTACAACAATACAATGTTTAGAAATCAGAGGAAAGTAGACAATGGAGTGTTTTGATACTAGTTTCTCTGAGCCTACCATGCTGTGCAGGACGAGACGTTAAAAAAATGTAACTAAAGCCATCTCACGAAGAGTAATAAGTACCAGTGCAGGCGAATGATGGTTATTATTCAAACATGTAATGTAAAAGCTTTAACATGTTTTAGTTATTCACGTATTTAATAGATGGCGCTTCTCTGTATTTATAACAGGCAAAGTTTAATTATTTTCTAGAGCTAGACTATGTAACATTTTTTAATATTTAAAATTTTTGGTTTCATAACATTTTTATACGATAAGATTTAGGTTCAATTATTTATTGAAAACCGCTTGAAGGTTCAAAATACTTGAAAACATTATCATTTATTATTGACTGACTCTGATATATATAAGAGGTGCTGCTTTAAGCGAAAAGCTTCTTTTTTGAAATTTCACAAATCGTAGTAAGGTAACAATTTTAATAAGTCATTATTTTTTTACCTTCACGCTGTATCTTGCAAAACGTCATCTAAGTTCGTTTGCTATTTGTAACATAATTTTTAGTCTATAAATAATATGAATAAAAAAAATTGTATACACAATTTAAGCGTTTTTCAACCAAAAATCCTGGTTTCAACTTCGCTAAAGCGGTTTTATTGAAGATGTTATTATAATGAAGAAGAATCTACATAATCACTTATCCCGGTGGAATTCATTAGGTCTGCATACATAAATATTCGGTTGCGCTTAACAATAGACAATTTATTATTTAGATTTCCTCGTTTGTCGGCAATTTTTTATGTAAATTTTTGTGGTGCCATTTTTAGGTGTGATTAATCGATTAAGGTTTTACGGGCTTCTTTATATTTTGAAAACTTATAACTGAAAAATTGTGTTTTTTTAATATTTTTCATACATTAAAGGAAAGTTGGGAAATGTATGTAACATTTTATTATATTTGTATTTCTCAAAAGTGCCCCAAGGAGTTCCGGAACCTTAAATACTAAGAATGAAAATAAGATATTTGTTTCCGCCTGCATTTGAGAATTCTATTTGTCGAGGCAAAGCGCGGCGTTCCGTTCCGCCACTCAACACGCATTGCCTCCAGAAAATCGGCAGATAATGAGGAACGGAGTGTCTTAGCACTAGGTTCCCTCTGCAAACCCTGCTGTGTGTGGAATACAGCCTGAAGCTGATTTTTCTGACCCTAATAAGAATTTGAGGCTGAAAGGTCTCACAATGACAGCCACTATTTGTTTTCATTAGAAGCGACTGCTCTGTAAAACAAACACGATACTCATTTCCATAGGCTTAGCAACTAATCAATACGAAGTTAATTTGACAAAAGTAATTAAACGAGTCCTTTAGAACTGAACTGAATTCAGTAGATATTATAAAAAGATATATATATATATATATATATATATTAAATATTTTAATTTTAATAATTTCAATAT
>HE670593.1:0-10343 GCA_000313835.2 Heliconius melpomene melpomene | reverse complement strand
TGTATAGTTGTACAAGGTGTAAAAGCGACAAGTTGTGGGTTCAATTCGCACATGAAGAAATTATAAAATATTTAAGAAAATATTTAATATTGTCTATATTAATTTTAATATAATAACAAATGTTAAAAATAATTAAATATCTTATTAATATTATTGTATTTTAATTTAATTCACCAAATAGCACGTCTAAATCCAAAAAATAACAAAACACTATTAGTACTTGTTGTTAATAGAATCACATACTATAGACAACGCGCCCGCTCACCTGCATGTCGGCCCCAAGTTAACTGGAGGGTCCGACTGAAAATAAATATAATAGACTTGTAATATTTACAACTGCCATAATCTTTTTATTTTTGCTAAGGGAAACAAGTGTTAGATTATTGCCTTTACTTTTGTCCTACGTTCTCGAGTTATTGCTTGTTAATGGGTGGAAATATCAGTCGAGTTGAGGTTCTGTTGAAGAAATAACCTATGTCTGGAACGTAGTGTCTTAACACAATGTTCTCTCGGTATACTTTGCTATATAATATTCTCTTTGTCCGACAAAATATACATTGTCATAGTAAACATAGTGACAATCATACGATAGAAACGAGAAATAAAGATAAGATTGTTACTCCAAGTTTTCGCCTCCAAAAAGTTAATAAATCTTTTATGGGTCTGAGCATACGTGTATATAATAAAATTCCACAGTGTATTCTAGATTTGCCATTTCCAAAATTTAAACTATCAGTAAAAAAAATTCTAACAAGTAAAGCTTATTACACTGTTCAAGAATACTTAGAGGACAAACATGTATGGAATTAATGTCTATTGAATGTAATGCAGGATAGCTGCCATAGATTGTACCATTGGTTTTGAAAAGAGCAACTGTTGAGTTTCTTGCCGGCTCTTCTCAGCAGAACTGCCTTCCGAACCGGTGGTAGCTTTTTGTTTATATGTTCATTCGACGATTCAAACGTGCTTATTATAAGTTTATTTGAATAAAGAATATTTTGAATTTGAATTTGAATATATGAGGGATACAGAGTGAAGCTAAAAAATAACGAAACAATCAACAAATAAAGTAACTGCAGTACAATTTTGAAGAATAAAAATGAATTTTCTGGAATTTTTGTTAAAAAAATCCTAAACTGTCTATACATTACACGCCCCTGGCATGTTTTCCCAGTGCGGATCGCTATTTGTCTTTACGTAGATTAGTGTAAGTGTTTTCTGTGCGTCTCGCACCTGCGTCCACAATCCGTGCTCGTCACCCGTCACCCGTCACCTTCAGTACAAGGTGAAACTTATATTTTTTGAAAGTACTCTTGTAAGTAATATATCATTGATATTTTTTTACACCTAAATAATTATTATTACCAGGATAATACTTTCAATAACAAAAGAATAATAAAACTTCATATAGAAATTACCACTGATTTAATAATTAGGTAACTTTTTTGCTAGGCTCTAGTTATTTTATTAATATCTTTATTATTGACTGCTGTTGCTTCCGTGGTGCAGCGGTACAGCGGTTGTGATTTCGATCCCCACTCAAAGAAATGAAATATTCCATTTCTTTGCTTTGGCCAGAAAATTTAGCTTGGCGTTGATTTCAGCAACTCAACCGGCAAAGTCTACGCTGCACTAGGTTATTTCTGTATATCCTGCTAAATAAAAAAAACAGTTAAAAGCGTAAAGTTGCTGCTGATCTTGACTCTGTATTCCACTACTCTTTCATCATTTATTTAATACACTCAATTTTCATTTTCTTTTCATTTTTCTTCTGAAAGAAACGTCTTTTAATTCATAAACGACCATTTATAAAAGTATGCATAATTGATTGATTAAGGGAATTTAGGGAAGTATTTTTTGACACAAAAATTTAATTACAAGGACCCAATTTACATGTTACCAGTACTATTACCAGCTAGAACCGACAAAACTATAACATTAGAAATACACATATTAATAATGCCTCATTGAATGCTATACCAATTAATGCGCTGAATTAGTCCAATATAGCTCGTGCCGTAGATTATGGGGGGGAGGTATATCTGATGATTATAGCAATTTCACACAATATTAGGCAATTTGTTACAGAACGAGAAATGATTGTTTATTTTATTGTTTCTTGCCTAAATATTATGTAGGACAAATGTGAAGGAAATATTTATTCAAAGTAAAGTTTGGCTTTTGAGACTCCGTTATTTAATTGTTCTTCTTCTATTTTTAAGAACCTACGGGTTATTTTTGTTCCTGTGTACTTAGAATTAAAAAAACAAGCATTTCTATACATATAATATTACGTTGCCCCTAATTACCCGTCTAGTTTTCCATAGATTATAATATTAGTTATTCCGTATAATAAATCATGGACTTCAATGGATATACGGCAAGTTACAGCTCGTTACACGAACGTTTGAATGAAAACTCGAGCTAGATTTATTGCTTGCGTTCGCGCTTCATCTTCGTTGACACTAGCGTGTGTTGAAATGGATGTGGTAATTAAAAACATAATAAATTATAACTAAAGCCTTTATATAGTGAGAATAAATATGAATAGTAGTTAGTATATAACGTAACGTGAGAATATTATATTTCTAGAAATAAAAATAAAAACTAATAACTTTTTTAGATTTTTTCCATTTATAATGTCATGAACCAAAAAAAAAGAATATTCGGTCTTTCAGTTGGATTGGATATCGTAGAGAGACATAGAACATGGTTTGGAGGGGAATTAATGCAGAAAAACTGTAATTAATAATTATCGTCTAAGTTATCCCATGATGGCTTTCCCATCGTTGCATTTGTTAGTTTTTACTCTCATGTATTATGTACATTCACGTTGCAGGGTAAGCATAAGGAACCTTGTGTTAATATATTTCGTTCCCTAATTTCCGCCCAATTTCCGAGATATTGCATGTTGAGTGGCGGAATCCAAGGTCACGTTTGTCTACCAGAACGAGGAAATAAAAATAATCCGTTCAATCTACGACCATCGGGGTTCAACTTCAGTCAAACACACACAACGGTGCTGCAATGGTGTTAATATACTCAAATAATGTTTCACCTTTTTTTTTCTTATTTATATTCACACTGCCGCAGGCTAGTCAGAGGGATCTTGGGAACCTAGTGTTAAGACCCTCTCTGAAGTATACCGTAAAGTGCCTAAAGTGTGTCGTATGCCTTAGTCATCCCCTAATTACCGTCGAGGCATTAAAATATTAAATTTATCTATACTAATATAATAAAGCGGAAGAGTTTGTTTGTTTGTTTGTTTGTTTGAACGTTAAGATCTCTGGAGATACTGGTCCGATTTACTATGTTTTTGTTTTGTATGAAAGCTGCATTCTTCAGAAGTGCTATAGCCTATATAATATTACATTACACATATATACTAATAAATTAAAATACTTTCTAATTTGACATGCAATTTATTCTGCCATGTTAATAACAACCGTCGTTGCTAAGCAACGGTTTGCAAAGTTTCTTTGTTGTTTTAAGAAAACGTCACCCAAAATGAACTTATATTTTGATATTCATCCTTATAAAAATAAATATATTATATAATATTTAATAAATATTCTTATAGTTCAAGCAGGCGTAGCCGCGTCCGGGTCAACTAGTGTATTATAAATATAGACAGAAATATTTCTGCGCGAATTAACCAACAACCATTTCAAGCAATTGCGTAATTAACAAATTATATACAATCTGCTCCGATCGATCCTTAAAAAGCTTAATTATTAAATATTCGTTGTGATATTTCTGCCAACTTTTGTAGCACCAATTAAAAATTTTCAAAATTCCCCACAATAGAAAATGTTTCCGCCCAACCCTTTAAGGTTATTTAATGATGTTGATATAAACTTTCCTTTTCACTGTTTGTTTTTTTTCAGAGCACACTATTGATTTTTTTTGAAAATGAGTTTCCATTAACATAATAATACTTTATTGCAGTAAAAACAAAGAAGCAAAATGTCTCGAAAGTAAGCGGAGTGTCTAAACACTAGGTTCCTTCAATGCTATGCAATGTTCAGTGTGAAGCTATTTTTTTGGCTTTTTAGTAAAAAATAATTAATTTAATATTTATTCCCAAAACGATATATTAAACAGCATTTTTCTTAACACAAACTATAACGAATGAGGGATATCCAACCTTGACCTTTTATTTTCGTACATCTAAAAGGACGAGCATTTATGTAAGTTGCTAATTACTTGATCAACATTCCTCGCCTCAAAGACATAGCATCCCTTCCTTTGTGCCCGCTTCTAAACAGTCAAACTTGTCGCTTTGTCCTCCTATAGCTAATTATGAAATTACCCTATGTAATAGGTAGGTATGGAGTTTAGATGTAATTAACGTAAAAAATGTGAAAATATGATTTAGTTTTTTAGTAAGTAAGAGGCCGGCGTGGCCCAGGGGTCAAGGGTATGACTGTAACGCGACGGTTGCGGGTTCGGTCCCCGCTCGAGGGAATGAATTATTATTATTACAAGATACTTCTTTCTTCATTGTCCGCCGGGATTTGACATATTGCGTGGAAAATGGAAGAAAATAAAAAGAAATCCCCAATTCAATATTCGTGTAGTCATTAACTGACCTTATTTACCATGAATCAGTAAATCCTTCTTATCTAATATATTTATCCCAATATAAGATTATATATTTCTTGAATATAATATTACGTAGGCATTATAAATTATAAAATTTGTTTATTCACATTCTTTCGCAATATTTAAAAAAAATACGATTTTTTGATATTCCCTATCGGGACAATTAATTATTATTATGTTGTCTCTACGATAGGGTAAAGTGCAGCGTTGAGTTCCGTTTTTCATACGAACTCTTGTTCACATTTATTTTCTCTATTTATTTATTTATTTTTATATATTTATATTTATTTATTTATTATTCCAATCTTAATATAAACTTTTCTACAGTGAACTCATTACCGTCGTAACTACTAACATTTTCCAACTGCGCTATGATACCTTCAGCAATATAAGCAATATCCTTTTGCCTCCTAAAATTATAAATGTGAAAGTCTGTGAGGATGGATGTTTGTTCCACTTTCACACGAAAACTATTGAACGGATATTTGGCTATAACATAACCTTAAACAAGCGAAACCGCGCGTAAGTTGCTAGTTCAAACATAACTCGCGGCGTACGAGTGTGCCTAGTCCCCCGGCATCTCTATACCTGTTCGCGACACTATCGCCATAAATCGGAGGCACTCGCAACTGTCGTCGAAGCTGCAATATACGAGAGTTATTGGCCAGGAAATTAATTCTGTCGACGCAAGTAGGGTTAGGCGGAAAGCGCGTAGGGTGGCTATGGCTGACATTGGATGACGCGTAACACCTACGCTATGGGCATGGGCTATGACGTGTACAATATTTTGGTAATAGATATTAGTATACAGTCGATTTGGTTAGACTATTCGTGGTTAACAATGTTATGGTTGCAAACTTGATTTCCGGTTCAAAATATTCGTATTAGTTTATAGAGCTTTTAGCATGTTTTCGATATTTAAAATGAATATATTTTTTTAACAGTGCTACGTGTCTTATTAATATGAAAATAATATTTAAAATGTATTCTTTTTTCAAAAGAAATTGTATAAGATATTAAATGCTATATACATATATGAAACAGTATGTTTTTATTGTTTTAATTTTTTAATTCATTCGCTATACTCTGTATATAGTAAGGTAGGCGGAGGCAGCCTAGTGTTAGGATAGTCCGTTTCTAAATTTCCGCCTGATTTTCGAGACAATGCGTGTTGAGTGGCGGAACTCAGCGCCGCGCACGCAACTGAAGTACAAATGAAAATTAATTATAATGAAATAATTAATTCCTACGATTGAGGTTCGAACTCACACCGTCGTGTTTACACTCAGATGCTGTGCTGTGATGCCTGCCTATAAATAATTAATTATAACAGGAAAAATCATAAAATAAAAATATATACCAAATAAAATATAGTATCTCATGGTAATACTAATAAATAAGACAATACGAAATGGATTCTTCTAGTCGTAAGCTGCTTAGATTGCGGGTATATGGTATAGCTACAGGGATTACACTACAGTTACGTAAACGAAAGGCAATAATATAATGTAATGTACCTACTTATAAGATGTAATACTAAATTGAAGATATGAGTATGTACGTCGTGGCGCAGTGGAACAGCTCTGTAACCGCGATGGTTGTGAATTTGATTCCCACTGGGGTAATGCAGATATTGAAATAATTTTAATTTTCCTGGCGTTGAGCTATCAACTACTCAGCACACAATAAATTGAAAATTGTGCAGTAAATGGAGAACGGAATGTCTGTACAGTCGTTTCCTCTTGCCTACTCTGCTACGCAGGAAAAAGCGTAAAGCTATAGGAAAAACTACCACTAGATAAGCTTTGCTTAAATATATATATTTCTTTATATTTATACAAAATATATACGAAATATGTTTCTAATAATAATTTGATTTATAATTATTTTCTGTTTCAGCTTTATCCTGAAGATCTTCTTCCTCTACCCAGCTACACATCATTGATTTTTTTTTTATTATTCTCTAAAGGAGCCTAATCCTAGCCTTATGAATCTAAGTGTAAATTTACTAGTTTTATTCAGCGGAAGACCTGTGTTAAAAGTTAAAACACTCCGCTCTCCACTTTCCGTCGAATTCTGGTTGCATTACGTATAAATTAATGGTTGAACTCAAACGTGCCATAGTGAAGAAATGAAGATTTTAATAAATAATAACTAATTTCTATAATAGTGAGAATGGAACCCACAAGATGCTTCTGCACCACGACTATCCAACTTATTACAACTACGTATGTATTTTTCCTTCAAGAAGTACATTCCACTTGAGCTAGAATGGTGTACCCTACATACACTAGCATATTATATTTTAAAGGGAGTATTTTTAAAGCGTCCGTTAGTGTTGTTTCAACGTCTTAAATAGCGTTCCACGCTAAATGTAAGGGCGGAACAAGTGAGTCGAGTGTCTCTGCGGTCATTAGGAAAGGATCTAGGAAACTGGGGTTCTTAAAATATCTTGAGAATGAAAACATGTAGGAAAATGTTTCATAGTTTGTAGAAAAATACTTAAGAAAAGGACTGTTGCAAAGTAAACTGTGTGTGATTTTCAAGTGTAAGAAAATTTAAAGAAAAAACTGAAAAATAGAAAAAAGAAAAAGCCTTTATTTGTAACACCATTGTGACAAAATAATGATATTTGACTAAACTTATAGTATCCAAGAAAAAGAAAAATACTTAATCAATCAATTTTCAAATACCTACGTGTATAATTTGATTCATTTCCTTAACATTTAACTTGAACCCATAACCAACGTAGACACTATACTGAAACAACCACTACACTACAAGGTAGTTGCTTTAAAATATATATAAAAGTTTGTACACTTTACATTTATATGTACATACTATCAAAGTTTCATGGCTGCACCTGTAACACGGTTCGGGCGTGAGCTCGGAGCGACTACTCGTGATTTATTGACTGCATAAATCATGTGCCATTGTACAGTTCAATTTAACCTGCCTTTGACAAGATTTCAATTGATGTATCCTACATTCAATTACGAACACATTATTTGGTTTATGAGGTCCTTAGGCACAAGGGTATGACTGTAACGTGATTGTTGAGGGTTCGATCCCCACTTGACGAAACTTAATATTTTCATTTCTTCACTTTCAAGGCAGCGTTAATTTCTGCCACTTAACTCGCAATGACTCTGGAATCCATTTTTATAAAGTTACTAAAAACAGAAGTGAAGTTATAAAAATTTGCTTTACCGGGAATATAAAATATAGCTCTTACATGTATGTCATTCGCGAGTTCTATTCCTTTAACTACAGTATTATTACTGTATATCGATAAACATAAATATCAATAAATAGTCAATGTTATAAGAAAAGTTCTTCTTTAAAGTTTTGTAAGTATATTTTCCTTTTATAAACATAAAGCAATGACTCCGTAAAGCAGGACAAGTTGGGGGTGGATGAAGGAAATATCAATCGCTTCAAATTCTATTCCTCGTGGGGATTCTTGAATGCCAAACTCACGACTTGCCTAATGATGCATTACTCTTATTCAGCTTTGCCTATAGATAATTCCCCATAACAGTATGTCCCTGTCAATTTTGTAGCTTAATTGATTTGTCCTTTATATGTTTGGAAAATAAAGATCATTTTCCGCTAAAATGTCAAGAGCCTTATGCTCTTCTGGAATGCTGAAGATTGTCACATCCAGGTGGACGTTGATCGCTAACTATTCATTCTAGCGAAATGTCAAATTCAATATTGACAGTGACATATACAAACTTTTTATCGAGTTATTATAAGTTAATACAAAATTTTTCTAACGAGTTTGTTAAAATATGTTATACTTTTGGAAATAATATAGAATGGATAGTGTAAACGAAGACTGTTACTAGGTCTTTGTTCCTTAGAGCTATTAGGCTTGAAATTCTCAACAATATTCATGAATCACACGTGTAGTGTTATCCTAACATGCCTCCTAATATCCACATTTTCCCAAATTAATCACACTGATTTCAACTTTAACACAAAACACTAAAGCTTAAATTCTGTTGTTCTTATTATAGCTTAGCTCTAGCTCATCCAAGTTTGCTGCCCTAGATGGTAATGTGTATGCTAAAGTTCACTCTTTACTGCCCAGGTTTAGTATCCAAGTGGTCTAATTTATTACTCTCTTGTGAAAGTCTGTAAAAATATCTAATGAAGTTAGATTTTATCGTCGTTTAAATGATGGCGTACTTGAAAGAGACCATTTTATTAGTGCGTTGCACTCGCTTCTATACTCGTATGTGCAGATGGATCTATGTATAAACCTACGTAGAAATATAAATAAAAGAACATAATTAGAACTTGAATTTTGAATTTTACTTATTTAGATAAGAGAAAAAGTGATATATCATTTTTCAACAGATAAAGTACTTACTAGATATGTAATTAATTATTTATTATTAAAATATGTTTAGTCTATTTGGTTATTCTTGTCCTATCCTATATCTTATAAAACAAAGTCGCTTTTCGTGTCTGTCTGTTGTTTCTAACTCTTCTTCTTCTAAACCACCCAACGGATTTTTATGCGGTTTTCACCATTAAGTCGAGTATTTTTCGTAGAAGGTTTATATGTAGTTTATTATTTGTACATTCTTATGTAAATTAACATAAATACGATAAATATGTATAAAGTCCTGTCCGTTGAGACACTTTCGCGCATGCGCTGCTTTAATGGTAAGTACTATATGAAAAAAATGTACTGGAGTATTGTTCCTCTTAATAAGATCTACAAAAAAGTCCGCGAGAGCATATTTTTATCTTTTAAGGATAACGTGTAGTGATCATATTTCTGTCTAAAAATAGTAATTTCAATATATTTTTTATTGTGAGGGATATTTTTCCATAATGGTATTAATCCTTATCCTTTAAAATACTTTATTAATTTTCTACGTTAAACGAAGATAAAATTTGCTTTTTACACAATTTCGAAATTGCGAATAGTTTTAGAGAAAAACGCATTTAATTGTTGACACATCACGCCGTTGACTCATCAGCTGTGCCGACTCAAGTTTTACTTATCCCTTACTCTCAGCATATAAATAAGTATGTTAGTTACGTTGGCCATTTAATGTAGATGAACTGTCTTTTACTGTTTTTCATTTTAATAAGTACTTTAGAAGTTGTTAAAATACTAAAACTATCCTTGCTGCGAAACGCGCCTCGCGACGTTTTGCTTATTTATACACAAGCGCGTGATGAGCAGTCATCGGTGGTTCAGTGGTAGAATGCTCGCCTGCCACGCGGGCGGCCCGGGTTCGATTCCCGGCCGATGCATTCTATTTAATTTTCCTCACAGGCAGCCACGTAGTGTCTACCCAACCGGTGTCGCTGTTTTAACAGCATTAACCACAAGCTCGAAAAAAACCCGCCTGCCTCTATAGCAAAGAAGATTTAGATGCGTTTCACATATTGAATAATTTCAGTTATATGTATTATTTCAGCGCGATATTGGTTTCATATTTTTTGTATTAGTTATTAGTAGGTAGGTTTTTGTTTATAATTTCTTCCGTTTAAAAATAGTCATTTAAATATCTAAAAATAATCATCCATACCTATATTATAAATTCGAAAAGTAACTACTGTCTGTCTGTCTGTCTGTCTGTCTGTCTGTCCTTTACGCAATCAGGGCCAAACCGCTAATTTAATTGTAATAAAATACTCATATAGAGATACTTGAGGGTCCCGGGATGAACATAGGATTACTTTTTTTTTCTCATATTTGTAATATTTTCGAT
>HE670592.1:85957-103211 GCA_000313835.2 Heliconius melpomene melpomene | reverse complement strand
CACATGCGCGACAAATTGTGTTCGATTTCCATTGGAGAATGAATATTTAATATTTTCATCTCTTCGCACTGGTGTCGAGGTAAAGCTCGAGGTGGCGTTGAGTTCCACCACTCAACACACCATGTCTCCAGAATTCGGTGGAAAGTAGAGAGTGAAATATGTTAATACCATAACCTCCCTCTGCTTACTCTTCTATATGGGAGGAAAAAACTATTTTTCTCCGAGGCCGTTGTGGCTATGTGGTATGTGGCTCACTTTAAATATAACGTGTGTGGGTTTAATCTTAACTTGGGGAAAAGGGTATATTTAATTAGATATTAACTTACCTGTCTTAATAAATATTTTAATCAAACATTATTTTAATATGTATAACCATTATAAACTCTTCTATTTACAAACTTTAACAATAAAAACACATAAATAGGAATAAAAACATAAATTCAACCCACTCCAATCTCTCCTGCCATCCATACAGCTCATTCCAGCTCCAAGTTCTCCATAATATAAAATGATAACTCTATAAACATAAAAAAAGCAAAAACACCAGTTAAGTCAATATCATGCAATAAAGGAAATACTTATAAGGAAGTCTGCAATTTACTGGAATCCAGATAGCCTGAGCTTCGAAATTATTAATAATAAGATATTACGGATTCCTTTTCCACTTTGAAAACCCAAGAACCGCGGTCATACCAACTTTGTTAAATCGCATTGTTATTTTACTTTTGCCTTTTTCTTTTAAACATATTATTCTTGAAGGTTAAATTATTCGCAAAAGACGAAATAAGAATTTATTTTGTTAGGACTATAAAAATGTAAATGGTGTCTGATGTTTAGTACACAAAACATCAGTTTTAAGAGCTTTGTTGTTAAGAATATTAAATAATTTGGTTGAATATTATTTTTTTTTATTATATTCGCGTTATCCATTGCGGTAGAAAGAGAGTACGGAGCACCGAATGCTGCTGCAATTTAACCTCTCTTGCCTCATCTCATTAACTTTTTCATACATGCCTTTCAGGACGTCGTTATGTTTTTTACTTGATCTCCTATACTGTAAGAGATTCATAGTGCTGTGTGTTCTCAGGGGTCAATCGAGATATCTTCCAGCCTCTTATACCACTTGAATGGAGATACAAATATATTAATTGTTTAAAATGTTCAGATATATTTTTTATTTTATTACAAATATCCAGAAATTTTATCTATTAATTATTCATCAACGGACAAGTGCACGTATTTTAACAGTTATGCTAAGCGTAATATTTTTATCTCTTTTCTCCATACATCTTATTTAAGATCATATGTTCAAAAATATTTTAAATAATCTCTCTTTTGAATCATACTCATACACGATATTTCTAGTTACAAATATTACAAGCTTTTAACAAGGAAGCCAAAGAGAGTAAAATATTAAAAATTCCAATTTCCTCCCCCTTTCTTTCATTGATGCATCGCTGCACCCTAATACACAGTTGTGTCAGCAGACAGGAGAAATAAGAAGCCTGCCATTTTGAAATCATTTAATGCATCAATCCTCCTAAGAAAGAAAAATCAATCGACCGTAAAAAAGTTATTATTATTTAATTTTTAAAACTACCTTACTTTAAAGCGTATATTTCCATACATTATAAACCAATTACGTACTCGTACGAAGCACACCGTATATCATAAAACTCAGCTTCCACTAGTTCTTAGTAACTAAGATAGATGGCTCTACGTGTACCTTTTTAACTTAAACATGACTCCATTCCACACTCTACTCTCAGTAATAGTGAAAATTGTAAAAATGGAAGGAAATATAAGCAAAATACGAAAGAGTTGTTATTTTATCCTATTTTGAACTATATTACTCCGTAAAAAATAGTTAGAACCTCTTGCCGGGATTATAGAGATTACGTAATGCGGACCGAAAGCTCTCTCTCTATAAGCTTAGATAGAATTCTGTACGAATGCTTTGAACCGAATATTTTGAACATAATGTAAAGCTCAAGCGTATAATAACGTACAATGCTACCAAATTACATAGCAACCGCGTATTATCCTGTGCGATTAAATATGATTTATAAGGCGTGACGTCACGACTTTTGAGTTCGAGCTCGGATCGACGCCAGGGGAGACACAAACCGTAAAATTACTAATTAAGAGTCACGTGTCACAAAACGGTTCAAATTTTAGAAGTTTTTGTTTACTTCTTGGAATGTATGAAATGTTTAGGATTATGCCGTTAAAACAAAGATAAGTTAAAATTATAGTAAAATTAAAAATAAAATCAGCTTCACGTCGTATCCCGGTCACATCAGGGTAGGCAGAGGAAACCTAGTGTTAAGACACTCCATTTTTCACTTTCCGCTAAATTCTGGAGGCATTGCGTATTGAGTTACGTTAATAATATCTAACGTATCACATACCCGTGAAGTAAAAATATTTGCTGCTATTTTTTATTTTAGATTTATACTCGTAGTTTGTCCCGCATAACAGAAAAGGCAGAGGGAACCAAGTGTCAAGATACTTTTGTTCCACGTGTCGCTGTATCCCGTATAGAGCAGGGTAGTCAGAGAGAACCTTGAGATCCTAGTGTTGAGACACTCCGTTCCCCGTTAATTAAGACACTTCCGTTTTCTACTTTCCGCCGAATTCTTAAGGCATTCGAGACGCTTTGCCTCCTTACTAGTGCGAGGAAATGAGAATATTGAATGTTTGATTCCCCCTTGTGAGAATCGAACCGACAACAGTCACGTTATCATGCCTATATAGGCATGTTCCCCTACACTATGACGGCCTCATTTACTTATTAGTTTTGTACATCTATATATATAAAATCGAAAGGTCACTCACTCATCACGAAATCTCAGAAACTACAAGTGCTAGGAATCTCAAATTTTGCATAGGAGTTACTTATAGGACATAGGCGCTCGCTAAGACGGGAATTTGCAATATTCGACTTCTAAGGGGTTGTTTTTGGGGTCGAAAGTTTGTATGAAACTTCGTTACTACAAATGCTAGGAGTCTCAAATTTTGCATAGACGTCACTAGGACGTAGCCATGGAGACAGAAATTAATAATAACATAGTTCACGCGAGTGAAACCGCGAGCGGGCCGCTAGTATTTCATATAACTATGTCGATTATCAGAACGTCTATATAACACAATCGATGGGATCAAATCCAAAACCATCGTTTTTACAAGCCACCCACTGAGCTATAAGAGGCCTAAAATTCTCAATTAAAACCTCCTAAATTTCTAAAATGCACAGGTTCTATTGGGAGGAAGTGATTGGAAATCCACTAAACTAGTATAATACAGGCGAGTGTTGGAAATGAGCTGTTAATCGTCAAACTTGGTCGATTGGGTTGAGTGAGGTCAAAATTAATAGTTTCCAATACTGCCCCGGGCCAAGTGCTTATTAACAAAGGTTATGCAACTTTGCGATATTTGATTGTAAATCATTTAATTTGCTGTTAATTATTATTGAAAAATGGAGATAATAATTTAAAATTTTGTAGGAAAAATCTGTTAAAATAATAGTTGGTACCTACGAAAATCTAAATTAATTATAACTTTTTCGTGTCCTGTTGTTTACACAGGTTCTTTTAAAACTACAGAATTGTATTCGCAACCAATTTCCTTTTTAATTAAATTTGTTATAACCACTAGCGGCGTTAGGGTAGGGCGAGACTGGGCGACCGCCCGTTTAGGGCGCTTTGCTATCTAAAAAAAAAACAAAGTCATCGTCATTGAAATATTTATCAACTTTGAAAATAAAATTGCAGAAAACATAGACTTTGAATGCCTAATAAAAGAGTTCGCAGATAGAAAGGTTAGAAGTGAAATTTTATTTTTATTTTAAATACATGGTTATTTGATTGTACTCATTCCCTGTTTTGTATATTATTGAAATTTAGTTAGGGGGCGCCGAAAAAATTTCGCCCAGGGCGCCGGTAGTGCTAAAACCGGCCCTGGTTATAACGTCATGTCACACAACTTATATATTTTGTTTATAATAGAATATAACATGAAATATATTTTTCATAGTAGATTACGATCTTGTTTCGTTTCGCTACATAACTCTCTTAAAAAAGTCACTAAGCAAGAGGGTGTAAAATGTCACATGCAATGGTGTTCGCGACATTTTTGGAGATAGGCAGATACTTAAAGGTTGCTTGGTATATTATGTTAATATTTTACTTCATATAAATACTAGAATCTAGATAATAAAGCTAATCTAAATCTAGATAATAAGCTTACAGCACTAAATTAATGAACAAATTACTGAAAATTAAAAACATTTATTAATTTCATCATATTATAAATTATATAGTCTTTTCAAGTTTCGGTTTTTACGTTGTCATCTTAAAGATATGGTTATATTTATAAACTAGGTACCGGGTGAGGTGTCGTGAAATGAATAACCTCATAGGCAGTTTTTCAAAAAAATTATGACAAGAAATTTAACCATTTTTCGGAACTTTCTTTTTTGTAAGTTTTTTTAATGTAAGTTGTATATAATTTCTTACCTAATTTCAATTCCAGGCCCGCGCTTTTTTTTCTGTGATTCAAGAAACAATACAATTGTATACTACTTAGTAATAATTTCAGTATGCTACTAATACGGACAGATGGAAAGTAAAGAGATCCTATAAGGGTTCTGTGTATCTATTTAGAGATATGGAATCCCAATACAATTCCAATTATTTTCTCGAAAAAAGACATGGATCCTTTAATAAAATTTATGTAAAGTGTTTTTTTTGGAGAAAGAAAAAAGTAATTGGTTCATTTTTTACAACAATCAGGCTTGGATGAACTTCAGGAATGGAAAAGATTTTTTCTTCTGCAAAACTTTACTAATAACATGAACAGCTTCATGGGCTCCAAGTAATGACAATATTAACGTAAATGACAGGCAAAATTAGAAATTTGGCACAATTTGTGGGCCTCCGGTAACCGATAAAGCTGAACTTTCATCATAAGTTATCAAAAATTTTAATAAAGTTTGACATAAAATTCACACTGGTGTCCGAAATGTCCACTGAAGATGTATTAAATCATTTGCAAAAGTTGCATAGTCTGCCCGACGCGTATTGGCCGGCATTAATTAACAATTTCATAATTATTTATTGGGAATGGCATTTGTAATAATATTCTGCAATTACAGATCCGATAATTGGCGATTAAAATTAAATTGCTACTAAACATTCATTTTAACATAAATATTAGTAATTAGAATTAGTTGGCTGTAAAAATAATTTATACAAAAAGAGCAAATAATAAAATAATGAATTTGAGTTTTAAAACACCTGTTTTTATTTTATAGTAATTATCACATTTATAGAGATCTCATGATTATGAGTTCAATCTCAACTACGATGTTTAGGGTTCCATATCTCAGAAGAAAAAATAGAACCCGTATAGGATCACTTTCTTGCTCGTCTCTCTGTATATCTGTCTGTCTGTCCAGATTATTTATTTTAAGGTCACATTGAGACATCAAGCTAAAATTAATATTAAACAAACAGTTACGATTCTCTAGAGCACAAACAACATTTAGCTTCTGCGTTAATGTAAACTAAAGCTAATGAAAGCGTTTGTGTCAAGTATCGCTTTTCGCCGAGCATTTAAAACTTATGGGGTATTTCCCGTGAATTTATAATAATAAATTAATAAAGCTTGACAAGAAGTGTAACTAGAAGTACATATAAAGTAAAATATCTGAGATCAGCTTCAAGCTGTATTCCGCACACAACATGTTAGAGGGAACGTAGTGTTAAAACACTCCGATCTCAATTCCCCACTGAATTCTGGAGATATTAGGTTAGTTGAGCAAACTTAACACTGCACTTTGCCCCTATATCAGCCTCGAAAATATTTGAAAAAATGGAAATTTATAAGCATACCATTGAAAAAAATCATTGCATATTTACATTTATAGTTTATTTCATACAAATTTCTGCAAAATTGAAATTGAATTTAACAGCACAATTTATAATAATCGTTCAATACACATATTTCAGACATATTCAGTTGAACAGTTTATAAGAATGCACTTCAATATTCGCTTCTAAATTTTAATCTGAAAAGCAATCTAGATGCTTTTGTTCTTACCATGAAGGATAGCTTTGGAAGATTTACTACCTGTTCGACTTGAAACGTCAATATATCAAAATATAAATAGGTCATGTTATCGAGTATTTGTAAAATATTTTCAGTTTATAGTATTTGTATTTAGTAGAAGATATTTATGCCGCAGAAGAATTCTAATGTCAAGACACTCCGTTCTTCCTTCGCTTACTTTTCGAGACATTATATTGTGTTGAGTTGCGAAATTTAACGCCATGCTTTGTGTTGTGATCAGAGCCAGATAATAAAAATAATTTCGCCGAGTAGAAATCGAACCCTTAAAGGTCGCGTTGACAACTAGACCATTACACAACAAAAATAAATAGTTACAAGAGCAAGTAGTTGCCGACTACAATTTATTTTAAGGCAAAAAGATAACACAAGTATACTATTGTAATTAAAAAAGTTTAAAGTTGATCCAAAGCGGAAGTTTGTTGTAGTTTCATTTTGATTTTATTTTTATTAAATTTTGTTCCCACTTTTGAGTTCGACCGATTAAATTTCAAGTGCCTTTAATGGCGTCGTAAATCAAGAAAGATTTTATTTTTGGTGCTGGTAAGATGATTCGTTAGGCGGAAGTGACGATAAAATATTATCTTGGTAGTATAAGCTACATCACTTTAAAATATTTGGTTTATCTATACATATATTTGATTAATTTAATTTTATTTATTATATGTCGAAATATAAAAATCGGTGGTCTTGCAGAAACATAGAATTAAAAGTATAACTTATCTGAACTATGTATATGACAGTTATAACATATTTTATTATATATAAATGAAAATTAACCAGTTCTAAAAATAGCATCCAATTATTAAACTAAGACAGGAAACGAATAATAAATAAATAACAAAATCGATTTTCATTAATCGATACCGAATACAAATTTAAAGCCAATCATTCATTGGGCATACGTGAATAGGGATTAAAATATATCGGCCCACAAATTGGGGCTGAAATCTGTAGGCAGTTAGCGTAATCTATCTTTGTAATTGGTTTGTGGGTAGTGTTACAATCGAATATGTCAAATGAATATACGAGTATGTATAGGTTTCCTTTGGTTTTCGATTCTTAGTGTTATTGTGTATGATATTAGCGACTGCCATATGATATTAGCGATAATATTCTTACTTGTGATAAACTAACTATATCTATATACTAGTAAGAAAAATTGTAGTTTAGAACTAGTACAACATTTAAAAAGTAGTGTTAGCTATACAGTTTTCGTACCACTAAGGTATCAAGGGAAATAAATTATTTAAGTCGTTTATGCACTGTTTGATCTAACTTTGAAACGGAATAATAACTCATAAAGCATGTGTCTCACACAGAAACTGGGAACAAAGTTTTCTATTGTAGCCAATATGAAAAGGTTTAGGAATATGAATATGTAAAGTAGCTTTAGAAGTTGAATATCATAGCAAAATTTACGAATTAGTAAAAGTATATAAGTAAATAGTCTAAAAAATTGTTTTTAGTTCACATTGAATTATAGCCCAAGATCCCAGAGCTTTTAATTTAACATGTAGTTAAAACAGTGTGCCTAATCACTAATTTGAAAGAGGCGACCTTTCAACCTTGGATCTCGGTCTAATAGCAAAGTGTGCTTGTGTTTTAAAATTTCAAAATAAGATTTGTATAAACATTAAACAATTTTAATATTATTCTTCTGTGAGAAACATTATTATATTATATATTTACATTATTTTATAATAATAGATCAAAAAATAAATAGCTAATATCTATTCATTGCGTTAATTTTATTATGAATCCACGTAACCGTACTGTCATTCTGTCATTCTTGACAGCTTATAAATGGAGCGGAGGTGACTTGCTTCTTGTTATGATGGGTTTTTAAATGTTAGCGACACATTTGCAGCGAACGGGGTAATTTATATACGTTAAAATAATGCTTAGGGTAATATGAAAAATTGTACTAGGGAAAAACCATGACTCAGTGTTTTTCCTGAATTGTTTACATTAATATATTCAAAAGAAAATCATATTATCATAAATTATATTTTAGTAAATGTTTATGGTTTCTGAGTTAAATATTATTATTTTGTGCTTTAAAAATATGAACTATTACAATTATATCCTTAACAATCGTAAAAGTTGTAAGTTATAAAAAGTTGTCCACTTAAACTAAGTTATTGCCTCGTTTATGTGGACTATAACTTAAAATCTCGTTTATACTCATCCCTATAAGGATTTTGGTATGTAGTCTTTCTGACAGTCATCTATAGCTCTTAAAAAGCCCATGCGTAACCTGAAATAATCTACATATAACGCTTTTCTTAGCTCCACGCAGAGGGAACCTAGTGTTAAAACGCTTCGTTCTTAATTTTCCGAGAAATCTTTGAGGCATTGCGTATAGTAACGGAACGCCATCCTTTGCCAAACACCAGAGCAAACAAATAAAAATATAAATTTAATTAAATATTTCATTTCCTACTAATGTTAAAATAAGATTATTTATTATATTTGTGTAAATAACTATATAATTTAAATATTTATTAAGGATCCCATCTGCATTAAACAATATTCTGTAAGCCTCGCTGTAGCAGGCGGCGCGCCGCCGTAGACCAAATCCGTACAAAAGTTTTGACCAAAGAGATGTAAGTGGATTTTGGTTGCGAACGCCTCTAGAGGATTATTCAGAATTTAACTCAGTGTTTTGTTATATACAACTTTGAATAAAGATATTCTTTTAAAAGGAAAAATAGTGTAAGGATAGTGTTTTAAGTAAATTATTAATTTGTTGAGGCCAGTCGTGGCGCAAATGCGACAAGTTGTAGGTTCGATTCCCACTCGACGAAATGAAATATTAAATTTTCTCATTAAAAGCAAGCCGCAAAGCACCTCGTTAGACTGACAACCTCATGGACCTGAGACCGACAGACGGCAATTGTAATTTATTCTCCACCTCTGGCTTCCCCTCAATGGTCGGCAGAGTAGAGCAAGAACTGTATTCTCGAAAGAATAGAAGTGCTTAATCTGTTTAATAACAGAGAAATATACTCCCGAGCTCCTCGACACCCTTAGCGGACCATACTAGTCTTATGTCCGAGGTATTACTCCCTTTTGTGGAGGCCCATCTCTTGGCCAACGTCCACCAACTAAAATTTTGAGACGTGGAAAAGTTAGACATCGATTAGTCCCATTCAATAGCTCAGTTCTCAGTTCTATTACTATTTCTACTTCCAATTATTATTCTATGTAAAAATACAAAGGCTGAAAGTTCATATTATCTTATACGCTTTTAGTATAAAATTCACTGATTTTATTTTACTTTTGATTGTTATAGCTTTAACTTAGACTTAAGAATAATTCGTCTGGAATCTTTATACAAGATTTCAACTTTAATATCGCTTGAACTCGATGAATTTGTTCTTTACGAGTTGAAACCAAGTTATGTTAGTTTTTTCATGTTTTCATTTTTATTATAACTGATATAGATGTAGATTTAAAATATATATTAATATTTAACTCTTATCTACCTTCCTTCTAACAATAATTATAAATGAAAATATTAAATAAAAAAATAGAGACGCAACTATTAAAACAGACTTATTAACACATTTCAACGTATATTTAGTCTACTTTTTATTTTATTCCACAACTACATTCATTTTTTTCTATATATATATATATATATATATATATATATATATATATATACAAAATTTAGAAAATATACAACACTAAAATAGCTTCTGTTTTCACAATCGCTTTTATTACAACGTATTCAAATGATACATTTTATTCTTAAAAATAAGAAACTCTTTCCGGCTTTTCTGTAGTGAGTGAAAATTGGGAAGTATCTAGATAAAAGTGACAAATAATGCTTGTAAAACAAAACATAAGGGGAGTGGAAAACTTGTTCCGAATTTCTGCACCTAGACGAGGCAAAACAATGGCGTGTCGTTGTAAATTGTGAAATATGTTTGCACATTTTCCGCGGTGTCACTACGCTTCTGTATATTTTGTGGAATATTGTGCGTTAGTGGTTAGTAAAGAATAAATTTATTTCAGGAAATATTATTATAAACTATAATTTATTTGTGCGTAAAAAACTTTACCTATCTTAATATTTTTTTTACTTTAAATTGTAATTATTATACATACATACAATCTATATAAAATCAATACGTGAAAAGTAAACATACCTGTGAAACATTAAGGTGACGTTAAGTTTCATTTCAATAAGCTCTAAATTGAAGCTTTTTACAGTAATTTTCTATTTGAAAACTCAATTAACTAATCCTTATGAATTTTCATGAACTTTCATGATATTGCACGAGAAAGGAGCTCAGTGACAACTTACTCCCATTTTTTTGTTACTGATAGATTCTATAGGTTAGATGGGAATGCATTGTTGCAATTAATTTTTTTTTTTCAAAATCCCAAAAGCTTATAATATATAGTCATATTATCATATAATATACACAAAAAAACAGAAAACCTTACGTTTTGTCAAAAAATTCAAAACTATACAATCGCTTTTATATTTCAAAAAAGTTGACGTATTTTTTAAATTGAAATTGAAAAATATAAGCAACAAAACTATTTTATGGTTCGACACGGCTATCAGTTCATCTTTCTTTTGTATCGATAGTGCCAGATTGAAATTTCACTTCGCGGTCAATATTTAGTTTGCCTGATAGAAATGTCCTGTTCAGAAGAATACTATATGTTAGTTTATAGAATCATAATATTATATGTTAAAATAGAACTTCAATTCATATTATTAAAATCACTAGGATATAATAATTTAATTTAAAATACAAAAAAATGAGGAAAATGGAGAACGAAGTGTCTTAACACTAGATTCCCTCCACTTACTCCACTGTGTGCGGGATACAATATGAAGCTGATTGGATTTATTAAAAACTAGCGGCCCGCTCGCGGTTTCACCCGCGTGAACTATGTTATTATCAATTTCTGTCTCCATGACTACCGTCCTAGTGACGTCTATGAAAATTTAGAGACTTCTAGCATTTGTAGTAACGAAGTTTCATACAAACTTTCGACCCCAAAAACAACCCCTTAGAAATCGAATATTGCAAATTCCCGTCTTAGCGAGTACCTACGTCCTATAAGTAACTCCTATGCAAAATTTCGGATTCCTAGCACATGTAGTTTCTGAGATTTCGTGATGAGTGAGTGACCTTTCGATTTTATATATATAGATTTAAAATAACAACACCGCCTATGTATTTTTGGCAAAATTCATATTTTATTGGGCACATTTGGCTCGGCATTCACTTGTTTTAGCTGAAACTCGTTTGGCATATAGACTAACGATGTGAGTCGGTCAATATTGGACCATCATTAGGTGATTATACTCGTATGTATGTAATCAGACATTCAGAGATCGTAAATACAGTAGCTATGGTAGAAGGTCATTATAATAAATATTTATGTGTATTTTTATTTTATTGAGAGGCTACATGGCTCAGAGGTATAAGGGTGTGACTGTAACGTGATGGTTGTGGGGTTCGATCTACATTCGAGAGAATGAATTATTATCTATTTCTTAAAAAATTCATTTCTTCACTCTGGCACCAAGACAAAAAAAACTCGGCGTTAAGTTTCGCCATTCAATACGCAACGTTTCGAAAAATTCGGGTGAAAGTGGGGAATTGAGTGTTTTATCACTAGGTTCTCTCCGTCTACCCTGCTATAATATGCGGGATAAAGAGTCAAGCTGTTTTTTATTTAGTTTTATTCATTACTATCTAGCTATTTATTTGTATGTCTAATTACATATTATTGATACAAAAATAATAAATATGTTTCAAAATATTATTATTATTACTAGCCTGATACAATTAAGTCACTTATAACAAAACTAACAACTCCAATTACAAATTTCTACAGCAAGCTTGTGATAAATTGAAAATTTTTAATAGTTTCCAAATCCTTCCAGCCCATTGGACGCGTTTGGCACGTCTACGTCTTGAAAATAACTAATTGCGAAGGCTTCAGCGTGTGTCGTGCGGGAGCCCCGCAACTAGGACATGTCGCGGTACTCCTCAAGTTTCTACGAACTAACGAGAAAACTTTCCTTATAAAATCCTCGTATTGAATATTAACGTGTTCTTTATTGGTCGTAAAATATGTTAGTTTTATGTTAGGTTTATGTGTGGGCTAGAGGAGATTGGATTGGCGATGTAATTTGTGTTTGGGTAGTTGAGTTGTCAAGTGCTTGAGATTTGATTTTTATTTTGAATTTGTGTAATACATATTCGTATGTATATTTAAAACATGGTTGTTTGTATTTCATAATAAAATATTAAACACCTAATCTTTTTTCTTTTAAAAATGATAATTTTTACAAGAAAAATCAAATAAATCCCCTTATTTCGGAAACTATAATCAATTTATCTGTCATGAGAATGCTGTCTCGGTCTTAGGACCAATTCTTACTGCGGATTATTTCTATGTAAATATTTAATTAATATTTAAGGCTTTATAAATATTCTAAAATAATACACACAGACAGAGGAAACCTAGAGCTGTTCCCCACTTTCCACCGAATTTTTCAAGGAATGGCGTTTTGAGTAGCTGACTCAACGTAGGGCTTATGCCTTAGTGCCAGAACACAGAAATGAAAAAAAAATAATAATAAAAAATAGTGATTCATCCCACCGAATGGGGATCATACCAACCACAGCCACACCCTCGTCTCCATCTCCACGAAAGCCTCAAATCAGTAAAAAATATCTTAATTAAATTATCTCTACAATACTCGCTAAGTAATGACCAAACGCTACAATGAATAATTCTTGTGTGCCCTAATCTGCCCCCATTGCACACGCAATCAGTAGACTAATTATCGTACCTGGACGAAATTACGCTGCATTTAGCGAGCAAAATGTGTAGTACTGTAGCCTCAACGATCCATCTAGTGGGGGAATAGGTATTATCTAGTGGGGGAATTTACCTAATACTAGTAGACCCAGGAGGCACAGGGGCACAAAGTGTGACTAAGAGCGACCCAACCTGGGTTTGATTTCCACTCGAAGTAATGAAATATGTAAAATTTCTATTTTCCTCGCTCTAGTGTAGAAGCAAAGCGTGGCATTGAGTTCTGCCATTCAACACCCAGTGCCTCCAGAATAAGAAAAAATGGGGATCAGTGTGTCTTAACTCTAGGTTCCCTCTAGCATGGTCTCTGCAGCTTTACCTGATGTGTGCGGTACAGCGTGACGCTAAAAAAAAGATTATTATTTCACAAAAAACATTTTTGTGAAATATTTATTAAAATAAACAAAAATACAAAAAATATTGAAAAAAAATTATTACTCAACTAATATAATAAAATAGTGGTGCAAAATTCCGTTCCTTACTTTGTGCCCTCAGAACCAAGCTATATAAATATTGGACTAATTTATTTTTTCTATTACCAATCCACTGATGTCGGGATGAAAATTGAGTTACAGTGACTTGCATAAAAACGGCAAACGTTTAATACTCCTTTCACGTCTTAGCTCAGAAGTCGTGACTGACATAGCTTACGACGCTGGTATTTACGTATTCGATTCTAACTAAGAAATTTATTTAATTCATTTCTTCGAGTGGGGATCGAAGCCATAAGCGTCGCATTACAGTCACACATTTGTGCCGCTACGCCACGACGACCTGTATTTAGCTTAACTGGGTGTAGAAAGCAGAATTTTCGCATGTAGATTCTCTGGGGAATTTAGGGGAACACTAAAACATTATATCTTGAAATTCATAGTGGCGCGTCCCACGCAGATAAAATTGTGGGCGATGAGCCTATATTATTATAGCACTAGCGCCCCTGCGACTTCGCCTGCTTGAACTACATGTTTATTCATTTAATAAACACAATTGACAGTCAAATGTGTTGATGTCAATTAATAATTTAATTTACTCGTTCAGAAACATTTTTAAATGTTAAATTATTGATTTGGGTAAGGATTTATAATATCCTTTGTAAAATAACTGTAAGGATTGCATATTACAAAAATCGAATCAAATCCAAAATAATTAAACGAATAAATGAATCGAATATCGAATCGAAAATGTTTAATTGAGGACCACCTCCTTGTTTTGAAAGTCGGTTAAGAATACAGATTTATTACAAACAAATACAGATTTATTATAAGTATAGATTATTACAACATATAGCCGTGATTTTAGTAAATCAACTACATACGAGTACATTAATATCATTCTAGTTTCTACTTACGCCTACATATTTTATCATTACATTTTTCAATTTAAATCTAGTCATACTAGTAAATCTTGTAATACTAGTTTTCATGTAAAATTATAAATGATATGTTGTTTATATCGAGTCTAAGCCCAATATCGAATTTAACCAGTACTAAATAAATAATAATAATATTATTAATCTTAAATAAGATAACATTTGACTATTGTTGGGATGGTTACGGGTGCCATCATATTTCAAGGGAAATAAACAATTTTATAATTATTATTTTCACACTCATGCGTGAAATAAAAGGGTGTCTTTTGTTTTTGTTGTTACTTGTTTTTACAACCATGTACATATACGAACGTTACTATCGGCTATTATATACCCTCTAAGACGATATATATTATTATATATTATAATACTCAATACAAACTTTAACTAACCAAGTAAAATTTCCAAGATCAACTGCAACTTAATCAACCAGTAACATACCATATTGATAGAGCCTTGAGTCGTATCCTTCGGGAATATATTAAATATTAAGGATCAAGTTAATATACTAACTCGATACGTAAATTATACCATTACACAGATAATAGATAGATAGATAGATATATAGGACCAGATAATCTGCATATAACATGAATATCATTATGTAAAATATAGTTACGGTTAATTGAACTGTGAAATAATTGGACTTAATATTTACTTTTTTTTATGGAATAAATAAGGCAAACAAGCGTATGTCACCTGATGGTAGATGATCACCGTCGCCCACGAGCCCTTATGCTCCAGGAACTACAGAGCTCCTTTGGTGTTACACCTGCCACCTGCTTTCAGCTTTGCTAAAATGACGTAGGTCTGGGGGCCCTGGGATCTCAGTCTATAAGGTTAATTATAGTTAAACTGTAACCATTCAGACAGTTAAAAAAAAGACAGTTAAAAAAAAGTTAAAAAAAATACAGTATTAAAACTATTACTATTCTTTTCCAATATATTAATGTTACATTTTCCAAAATATAATGTAACCACTATTAATAAAAGTAATAAGAAAATTAATAGTAAAAAACAGTACAAGTCTACGTGTTTAAATGTTAGCGGTGTAAAATATTCTTTATTGTCAACGACAGGGTTTATGAACCCTGAACTCATTTTAGTCTGGGAACATATTCAGAAATTAAACGTGAAAAATTGGTGATGCATTTTTTTAAAATTACATATATGTATATAGTATCTATATTTATATTTATAAATGAATTTATTACATACATATAAAACGAATAATTAATCCAGGTACGTATACTAATTTATATTTGTATAAAATATCCTAAATCTTACCGCGAGTTACAGATTTTTACTAATATATACACTTTCCATAATGTTTAGAGTCAAATGCTGCTCATAGCTTTTCAAATCGTATTTATAAAGGCAATGACTCTATAATTCAGCGGAAAGTGGGAAGCGGAGTGTCTTACCACTAAGCTGCTGTTTACCCTTTTTCATAATTGAATACAGCGTGCAGCTGAGAAATACTTATTTTGTCCTAATTCTTACATTATTATAAAAACATTAAAAACAGACGCCCAAAGCCCCCACAAAGTTAGAGGACTAAATTTTCCTGTATTAGAGTTTTAGTTAGCGACAAAAAGTTGAAAAAATAAAATTTATAACACATGAAATCCAAGCCATTTTAACCTTTACGGGTCACAGAATAAAAGTGAAAGAGGTGTTGAATAAAATATCTGGATATTATTTGACAAATGAGGAAGGAGTGACTTGCAAATTTATCTTGGATTTTTTGCACCTAGCCAAGCCTGGATGTAACAAAGCGAGAAATGATAAATTGTGATAAGGCCTCTTTTGGAATTTTTCGATTATGGCAGGATATTACTTGTTTATCAAAGGCTTAATATTTTACTGCTAGATGAAAAATGAGGGGAGTGAGGTAAATAATTTAGTGAATTACTTTTTCCTTTTTTGTGTGAGTGTTGCGACACTATATAAACTCTATTATCATTTCAGGAGTTATTTTCCGCGATTATAGTAGTACCTTGAGAGCTCATAGTAAGCAGTAATGCTAATTAAATAAATAAATGTATTGTATCCGTTATATTTACTTTTAGATATAAAGTAATTTAAATCCATATTAATGAAACTCTCTCAATGCTACGTACTACGAGTATCTTCTTTACTATTAACTCGTAATTGTACCTACAAGAATAAATAAATTTATTTATTTAAAATTAAAAAATATTTTTCTACCTAAGCTTGTATTCGTATATATTATATAAGTTTAGTATATAGAACAAAACCTCCATGGAAATTAATCTCATCTCGGGAACCTTTGAAGAAAATTGATATATACCCCGTACTAAAGGGGTCTTACTAGAGCATATACAAAATTAACAGCCTAGTATGTCACATACATAATCTTCCAAGGGCTACAACGGCCGTCCCTTCGTATTAACTCCTGTTCTTAGTCCCAGGATTATACTGCCAGGGTAACGACGGTCGCGTGTTTTGTACCCTTAAGTACGTATTCACGGGAAGATGAAGTTGTATTGATTAAATGTTGTTTTAAATTATTTTATATATACATATACAGGGTGTCCCAGGAGTCAACGATAAAACGAAACCAGGTGATAGACCAAGTCGTGACAGTTATGAGAAAAATATAAAAAAAAATCTTTGTCATGTATTTTTCATATTATTTTGATTTTAAAAAATATCGGAAAAACCGACACCCTGTGATGGTTTTTCAAGTCCCAGGACCACAAATATTACTCTTTCTTCATTTTTTTTTCAGTAATGTAATCATGAGTAACCCTTCTGTGAATAACAGTTTAAGATTTAAACATACCTGCATCAGTTTTCAATAAAATGTGGTGTTTTTGCCAAACATTAAATTCAAAATATTTACTACACCCAACTTTAACCGACTGT
>HE670592.1:74890-85857 GCA_000313835.2 Heliconius melpomene melpomene | reverse complement strand
CTAATAAACTAGCGACCCTCTTGCGGCTTCGCCCGCTTTAACTACTGGATTATTCATGTAATGTATGTTCGCAACGCACTTAAGATAATGTGAAAATTAATTAAACCCTAATGCAACCCGCATTTTTGTAGTTTCAATAAGAATTTTCCAATTGTTTTACACAGCAAGGATTTTTTAGTAGGTACCGTAATTTTAAATCTGTGCTACTAATCTTTTCAAGTACTTATTAAAATATATTTAAATGACTATTTTTAGATAGTTAAATGACTATTTTTAAACGGAAGAAATTATAAACAAAACCCACCTACTACTAACTACTACAAAAATGTGAAACCAAATATATTGCGCTTAAATAATACATTCAACTACTAACTATAAAATATAAAACTACTATAATCCAATACGTGCAAACGCTTCTAACTAAATCTTCGTTGCTATAGAGGCAGCCGGGTTTTTTTTTCGAGCTTGTGGTTAATGCTGAAGGGGGTATTCTGTCCCTGATGAAAAGCAAGCACGACGTGGCTGCCTGTGAGGAAAATTAAATAGAATGCATGGGCCGGGAATCGAACCCGGGCCGCCCGCGTGGCAGGCGAGCATTCTACCACTGAACCACCGATGCGTGTAAGGCAAGCGGGCACGGCGGACGCATGGCGAGTGGCGAGCCGTTTCGCAGCAAGGATTTTTTTGATATTGTAACAACTTCTAAAGTACTTATTAAAATGAAAAACAGTAAAAGACAGTTTTGGTCTACATTAAATGGCCAACGTAACTAATGTACTTATTTATATGCTGAGAGTAAGGGATAAGTGAAAGTTGAGTAACATACAACTGATGTGTCAACGGCGGGATGTGTCAACAATTAAATGCGTTTTTCTGTAAAACTATTCGTAATTTCGAAATATTGTAAAAAGCAAATTTTATCTTCGTTTAACGTAGAAAATTAATAAAGTATTTTAAAGGATAAGGATTAATACCATTATGGAAAAATATCCCTCACAATAAAAAATATATTGAAATTATTATTTTTAGACATAAAAATGATCACTACTCGTTATTCTTAAAAGATATGAATATGCTCTCGCGGACTTTTTTGTAGATCTTATTAAGAGAAACAATACTACAGTACATTTTTTTCTTGTAGTACTTACCATTAGAGCAGCGCATGCGCGAAAGTGTCTCAACGGGTAGGACTTTATACACATTTATCGTATTTATGTTAATTTACATAAGAATGTACAAATAATAAACTATATATAAACCTTCCCTGAAAAATACTCGACCTAATGGTGAAAACCGCATAAAAATCCGTTGGGTAGTTTAGAAGAAGAAGAGTTAGAAACAACAGACAGACACGAAAAGCGACTTTGTTTTATAAGATACTAGTGGGCCCGGACGCGGCTACGCCCGCGAAAATATAAGCCTAAATAATTAAAATAAATTAAAAAATAATAATAAGTGGAGATTTATTATTAGAAAAAATATCTGAGTAACCGAAATGAACAAACAAAAGAAGTAAAAGTACCTAAAGTTTGCCGTGCGCGCGTCCTAAACATTTTTCTATATTAAATAATTATTAATTTTTGCGAACAATATTAAATAAAATCCCAAATGATTTAAATTACAATATTTTAAGTGTATAACATCGGTATGGATAACCAAACTGAGATAAATAAATTATAAGCAGCAAATAATTACATAAAAAATAAGTAGTTCGAAAATATATAAATAAGTAATTCGAAAATATATAAAAATTTATTTATTTTATTTCAAAGTCATCTGCCCGTTCGCGTCGGTCATACTATACCATTCGTAGGCTAGGTCATTTGGAATCAGTGACATCTCCTTAATTATTTATTACAATGTTATACAGTAAACTATAATTTCAATCTAGTTGAAATGCTAAAAGTGACCATTATATTTATTTTCATAAGGATGAATATCAAATTATAGAAATCATCTAATTTTTGTTAATGTATACAAATATATATCAGCGCGCGCCATGTATAGGTCATTATGGGTGACGTTTTCTTATAACAACAAACTTTGCAAGCCGTTGCTTAGCAACGCGTAGCGACGATTGTTATTAACATGGCGGAATAAATTGCTTGTCAAATTAATTATTATAATATATTGGTATATATCGAAAATATTACAAATATGAGAAATAAAAAGTATCCTATGTTCATCCCGGGACCCTCAAGTATCTCTATATGAGTATTTTATCACAATTTAATTAGCGGTTTGGCCCTGATTGCGTAAAGGACAGACAGACAGACAGACAGACAGACAGAGTTACTTTCGAATTTATAATATAGGTATGGATAGGAAGTGGACTTTTGAAGGGAACTTCGGGGAACTTCGGGGAGGGAACTTCGCTTTAGGTTTTAATTTTGCAGCGTATTTCATACAAATTACCTACAGCAAAAACGATGCATAAACGGTCGTATCTTATGATTGCATTGATTCTTATTTATTTATTTTTCTTTCTTTAAAATGGTCTTATAAGAATTCCATTTTTTTCCTTTTGAAGTACGGAACTCTAAACTTTAAAGATCAAATTGTAAGTTCAAATTCTAAATAAAAGAATAATGTTTGCCTACATTATAGTTACAAATGTCATGTCAAAAATTTCCCGCAATATTGAATGTTCGACAACCTAACATGAAATGGCACAATTTAGTAAGAAAATAGCGCAATTTATCAGCAAAGATTTTGTATATCTTCCTTGTATATTCGGCAGCTTTTACATTTATACATTCTTCTTTATGTATCTTTAATTCTATCATGGGATAGGCAGAGAGAATGAAGTGGTAAGTAACTGTATTGCCTATTTTGCGTCCATTTGGAAATATTATTTCTAGAGGAGCAGAATCAATAGAATGTTTTGAACAAGTATTTTATTAAACCTACGAGAAAATGAGTATAGTATTCTGTCGAGTGCGTTTTAACCCCATTAGAGAAAGAGTCTCTACTTAACTATCTAATATATATTCAACTATTAATAATGAATATTCCTTATAAATAGTTAAAATCAACAAAATTAAATTTATTAATATAACTAAAGCAAAATAGATATATACTTTTGCGAGTCTTTTGTATTGGAAGCTATACGCTTCACTGGTTCAGACGTTTCGTGAAAATCCATATCAAACGAGGCAGGGGCTCTTACTGAATACGGCTTTAGCTGCATTATTTCGAAGCTATCGGTAATTTTCTTTTGAAAAGTTAGGATTTTTTTAAATATATTTGGTCTGTATACAACTTTTTATTTGAAAATAAGATTTATTGAACCCTATTTTAAAGTTTGGTTTGCATTTAAAGAAGTATTTTCGTTGGTTAAAACATTAACTAGAATGTATTTATGGTGGCTAAGCATTTTAGAAAATTATGAATTTTTCTAGATCTTATATTGATAGGAAGAAAGTAACCAAAAAGTTGTCCCATTTTGTCATTTCTTGCAAAATGATAAAGAATAAGAATTGTTTGTTTAAGAACTTATTGATTCTGTAAAAATTCTTTGTTATCCGTCGTCTTAACTAAAAATAACTAGATAATATTCCGTACTTTTGCATTATTGAAGCCAATTTTATTTCCAGGCTTCGTGGCTTGCACAAAGCCTAAAATATAGGATACCAATTAAGGTTTAAGAATCAAACACTTCTCTCTACTACACTAATGGTACTGTCTAACTATCACAGTTCGTGAGATATGACTGCCTGGTGATAGACGGACAGACAGACAGTGGATTCATAATATCCATAAGTTTTAATTGTGCGAACAAAGCTTCGGGCAAAAACCTAGTATTGTATGTTGTAATACTAATTAAATATTTTAAAGTAGCTATAATAAAGACGTTTTACAAACAATCACTATGAAAATAGAAGGAAAAGTTTAATATTTAGACATCTTTGAAGTTGGCCAACTGTAATTGATATTGGAAAATACTTATAATTACTTAAGCTTTTAATTTGAAACGATGATCGAAGTTTCCAATATTATTAATCTCGAAGCTAAAAATACGACAATCGACTGTATCCAATAACTTTTTATATAATTTCATTTATGAATATTATTTATTAAAATCTTTTAGTCAATGTATGAGGCCGTCCTGGCGCAGAGGCACAAGGGTGTGACTCTAACGCGACGGTCGTGGGTTCGATCCCCACTTGAGGAAGTGAAATATTTATTTACGTTTATATTTCCATTTCTTCGCTCTGGTGTTTGGTGCTGGAATTTGGCAGAAAATGCGCTACGGAAGACTAGGTTCCTTCTGCCTAACCTACTTTGTGCGAGATACAGGGTGAAGCTGATTTAATTTTTTTTATTTTTTTTAGTTTTATTTTTTAGTTCAATTACCGCTTAGTAAATAAATTATGATTATTTATATTATAAACTTATGGTGGCACAACAGAATCTTTGTTTCCATTTGCCTTTGTTTCCATCGATATGCATTCGGAAAGTAGTAGATAAAGACTTTTTCTGTATTTGAACTTACAACTATTTACCGCGACTGCGTTAGTCAGTCACGTCCTATGTCAAAGCAGCAAAATCAAATAAGCTATGCATAATTTATTCCCTATATATAAGTCACGGATACAATTCGGGTCAGACTAGAAATTTGCATAGCCGTAGACTTATAAATGCAAGGTGTACCTACCCGCTGAGATTGAGTTGTTCCAGGATCTATTCTTGAAGTGAATTCCTCAAAATCCCAGCCATTTACTGGCTTATTAATTCTGAAATGCCAATGGCCGTTACTTTGAACGCGCAGTAACAAAGGTTCATCTATTATTTTGGACTACCTCGTTTTAGCGGCATGAATAATTTTCATGGATCTAGAAAATTATTTTGAGGTATTTTTACATTATTTATTAATGATTGTAGATGTTTTGTTTTCTTTTTATATATGGATGTTTTATAAATAACATCCAAAGAAGATATATTAAATAACAGTTTAATCAACCATTTGTAATCACATTTTTAATACAATTCGTGAACATTATTTATAAATTAACGTCAATTAACATTAAAAAATCTTTATATGCATTTAAAAGCAGAATTTGATATATTAATAATAATTGATGACTGATTTATTAAAGCTAAAAATAATACAATTTAAGTTCACTCTTTCTATTAAGACCTTGTCAAAGAATCGGCTAATAAATAGCAAAAGTCTCACTAAATAATATATTAAGATATTGTTTAAATATTGTAATTAAACAACATTTCAGTAGTAATATTAAGTAAAGACATAAATTTTAATTAAAATTTGCGACAAAATGAAGGTGTGATCGTAACTAGTCGTTCAACAGTTAAAGATTTACGACACACTAAAGGTAAAGTAGTTCTAACAACAATGTTATCAGAATAATACTAGTACTAACTAATACTTGCTTTGTATTTGACTTATTGTCTTGGAATACTTATTAACATATTATATTATATCATATACTATTATTATATATCTGCTTATTTTACGGTATAGACAGTGAAAAGTGTATTTAGATCTTTTGTTTTAAACTTAACTCTTTGTAGTAAATAAATTAATATATACAAGAAGACGTTAAGAAAGAAATCTATATATATAAAATCGAAAGGTCACTCACTCATCACGAAATCTCAGAAACTACATGTGCTAGGAATCTCAAATTTTGCAAAGGAGTTATTTGTAGGACGTGGGTGCTCGCTAAGAAGGGAATTTGCAATATTAGATTTTTAAGGGGTTGTTTTTGGGGTTGAAAGTTTGTATGAAACTTCATTACTACAAATGCTAGGAGTCTCTAATTTTGCATAGACGTCACTAGGACGTAGTCATGGAGACAGAAATTAATAATGACATATTTCACGCGGGTGAAACCGCGAACGGGTCGCTAGTATCATATACTATTACTAGCGGACGCGCGCAGCTTCCCTTGCGTATTTAAGGGTGAATTCTAATAACCCATGAAACATGTGTTCAATGAAATGTTTTTAAGAGTCTAAATTTCAAATTTTATAAAAATCGGTGGCGATTTAAAGATTTTTCCATAAAAACTTTCAACCCCTTATTTGCACCCTTAGGGGGTGAATTCTAGAAAACCATGAAACATGTGTTTAATTATATAAATTTAAGAGTCTGAATTTCAAATATTATAAAAATTGGTGACAATTTAAAAAAAACCTATACAAACTTTCAACCCCTTATTTGCACCCTTAGGGGGAGAATTCTAGAAAACGATGAAACACGTGTTGAATTAAATACTTTTAAAAATCTAAATTTCAAATTTTATAAAAATGCCGGTGCCGTTTTAATTTTTTTTCCATACAAACTTTGAACCCCTATTTCACCCCTTTAGGGTTAAAATTTTTCAAAATCCCTTCTTAGTGGATGTCCAGATTACGAAAGTAAACTTTTGTCCAAATTTTACGTTTCTACCATCAGCGGTTAGGGCTGTGCGTGCGTCTTACCTCAGTCAGTGAGGATTATATATCTGCTTATTTTACAGTGAAAATTGTAATAAAACGTTCTGTTCTTAACTTAACTCTTTGTAGTAAATAAATTAATATATACAAGAAGACGTTAAGAAGTCAGTTAGTGCGTCATTTGGCCAAAAATAAATAAATAATTGTATTAACCAAATTAATGCATAATTTGGTTAATATATATTCTGAAATATATAAACAAATATAAAGAAATCCCCAAATGGGAATCAAATTGACGATTGCCGTCCATTCAGACGCTTGCTAGCTGTGCTAAAATAGCGTTCCTAGAATATACGAGTAGTGTTCACTATATTCGTCTGCATTCAATCTAAGTTTAAATGTTGGAAGCGCGTTCTGTAAACACACCTGTCAAGAGTGGTCACGAAATGAAAATCAATTGCCTTTAGGCACGCAATGAAAAAACGGCGAAGCGTTAATAGAAGAATCTGGAATTACATGGAAAAATATACATAATAGTATAGTTTGTACTAATTGACAGTAAATGCGGAAGTTTTGGGTTCGATTCCCACACGAAGAAATGAATTATTTTCATATCTTACGACCCGTAACAAGACTAAGCACGGCGTTGAGTGATGCTATTGAACATACAATATCTCGAATGTTGTGTGGAAAAGGGAGAGCGGAGTGTTTTAGCACTAGGTTTCCTCTGCGCTCGCAATTTCCTCTAGATTCACGCACTATAATGAAAAAACCCTTTGGAAGACAGCTATGTATTTTTTTAACATTTGGAATAGTGCTTCCACATACACAAAACTATTTATTTAGTTAATTGTGCTCGTTAAGTGGCGGAACTCAACGACACTAAGGCATTTTCCTTAGTGTTAGAGCAAGCAATTGAAAATATGAAGAAATAATAATTCATTCCCTCAAGTGGGGATCGAATCCACAACAAGGCGCCACGACGGCTATTAGAGATTTATTTTTATTTCAACTTTATTTCTTTAAATAGATGAAAATAGGCTATGTCGTCTTAAGAACAAAGATCAAACAGGCCTTTGAGCCTACGCGAATTTTTAGTTCAATTCAAAAATACTAAATAATAAATTATGATAAATTGAAGATTCTTTCAGGGTTTATTTTAAGGACGCGGCCTATATATAGGCCCCTGTGCTGTTTTTAGGTCTTTAACTGTCTGTCTGTCAAGTTCCTTTATCTCAAGAACGCTTTGAGATATCGAGTTGAAATTCAATCCTTCACTCAGATCTACGGCTCCCATGATTTCCTGAAAAAAAAACTCTGAAAACAATACATTTGTAGTTAAATCCTAAAATAATATAATAAATAAATAAAAAATAATATAATAAAAATATAGGGGTAAAATTTGACATTAAAGCTGCTAGTTCAAGTGAGGTACTAGATAAAAGGGCTAAGCTTGATTTTCACAAAAAGCTCGAGAGCTCCAATTTTTTTTCGGGACCCTGGATGGGCGAGCCCAACTCGCACTTGTCCGGTTTTTTATAAATGGAGATTTTTTTAAGAATTTAGGCAATGTGTTTTGAATGAAATTGCAGTAAAACATAATTTTGATTTTGATTTTTTATTTAGCTTTACGCTGTATCGTGCAGGGTAGACAGAGGAATCCTGGGAATATAATGTGAAAACACTCCGTTCCCATTAAGACACTTCCGCCGAATTCTGGAGCGTACGTGTTAAGCAGCTCACCACAGCCAGGGTGAGGAAATGAAAATATTAAATTTCCACGAGTGGCAATCGAACTCTCAACCTGTCGAGATAACATTCGCACACTTCTACTCCTGCGCCGCTATCGGCCTCAGTTATATAACATTAATGAGAATAATGTCATATTACGGTCTAAAAGTTTTATTTCTAATTATATTAATGAAAGTGAGGCGAGGGTAAACAGTAAATAACTCCAGTCTCGACTTAAACAATAACATTTTTCTGCATTCCCTACATATTGGTCAAGTTAACCCACTTTCGCCATGAAATTTAATAAGCATTATATTTTATGGTTAGTTGTTTGAGATTTATTACAATTGTTAAATAAGTATGCCTTGAATTTGGAATTTACGAAAATTTTCTTATTTAGTGTTCAATTCTTGAATATTATTATAGAAATTGTGCTATAATTAGAATTTTATTTATATTTACATACTTTCTTTACTATAATGTATGTAAATAATTTGATATTGTATGAATTTCAATTTTTAAACACACTTTTCATTTTATATTTACCTATACTAATAACAGATAGATTTTTTATTATTATTATTAATTTAGCACTAAGCGCGCTGCCGAATCATTTACACTATAAGTAATAAATATACTTTAATTAATTTCCAATCACCAATTAATTACCTGTCTGCCGAGTAGTAATTGCTAGCTTCTCGACAATTTTCAGGACTTGTTTGAAGGTATTTACACTGATTAGCATGAAATATTTTTAGCTTTTATAAAATAGCTTTAAGCACCTTTTATAAAGTGAGGAACTGAAGTATCTTAATAAGAAGGATGTTTTAATACTAGGTTCCCAGGTTCCCTCTGCTTACTCTGATATTTACAGGATACAGCGTTAGGCAAAAAAAATAACTCGTTACTTAAATTTGAAACTTTTTTTAAACTAAATTACTATATAAATTTTAGATTACTTTTTCATAATTTCATTGTATTGATTTTGTTATTTGAATATTGACAGTGTTAATTAGATGCACATCAATAAAAACCACGTGAGCTTAAAAATAATCAAAGAACTAAAAATTTCCACCTCGCAAATATTGAACAAAGAGCATTTGTTGAATATTTGCGATGCGGAAATTTGGGCTATTGAAATAAAATATAGAAAGCACCAGGTGAATGCCTAAGCTACTCACACGAGTGTACGCGAAATAAAATGAAAATACTGCGGCGTGTTTTCGAAGTGTACTTTTTATTTTTAGGAAGGAAACCGTTGCTTAGTTTACCAATTACTAGCTATAGAAATTTATTTTCTTTAATGAATAACGTATAAGAAAACTAAAAAGAACATCGTAGTATATAATTTTATCATAAGTTATATGTTTATGTTTTTATAATTATATTATATTAAATTTATTAAACAAATATATTAAACTTCAAGCTCGTTTTTAAAAATACGTGATCAAGGATTACCTACTACCCTATTTTTGCCGCGCGGTTTTTTTATTATCATTTTGTTATAATTATTTTCTAATGCCTTCACGATGAATTGCGCTCACAGTAGTGAATCGAACCTACACCAATCGTACCGCCCTTTACGGCCCTACGTACAGGATAGACGAATCTTTAGTCTATCCTGCACGTAGTAGACAATTGAACCCAAGTAGGTACACCCGTCGCGTCGCGTCACACACACACTATATATACAGGGTGTCCCAGGAGCCAACGATAAAACGAAACCAGGTGATAGACCAAGTCGTGACAGTTATGAGAAAAATATAAAAAAAAATCTTTGTCATGTATTTTTCATATTATATTGATTTTAAAAAATATCGCAAAAACCGACACCCTGTGATGGTTTTTCACGTCCCTGGAATACAAATATTACTCTTTCTTCATTTTTTTTCTGTAATGTAATCATGAGTAACCTTCTGTGAATTACATTTAAAGATTTAACATATCTGCATCAGTTTTCAATAAAATCTTGGTGTTTTTGCCAAACATTAAATTCAAAATATTTACTACACCCAACTTTAACCGACTGTACTATAAAAAAATGTACTACACTGTTTTTGCAAGTAACTTTAAAAGTTGGCGCATTTAATCTGGATCCCGAAATGGTACGACACTTGCTGGATTACTTCTTTGTTGAAGAGAGAAAAATCGAAATACACGATAATCAGGATGACGTTCAGCTTTTTGGTATATTTTCCGATACATTCTAGCTGCAGCATTTGCGTTACATAACCATTCTCCATGAATGAAATGCATATTGGCAATGTGTCGAAGACCGAGTATATGGCCTGCGAGAGCCCGGACTCGAGCACTGTTCTTATAAGTCCTGGGCCATCCCCTAAGTTGGATAAGTTCTGGTACGTTTTATCCGTCATGCACGAGTCTGAAGGCATCGATCACGATCTCTATAAGACGGATAAGAGTTTGGACGGTATCCTGCGATCACAGACCACACCAGTCACCTCCCTAAACTAAACACTTAGCCCAGGCAACGCTTATCCGACTTAGGGGCTGGCCCAGGACTTATAAGAACAGTGCTCGAGTCCGGGCTCTCGCAGGCCATATACTTGGTCTTTGACACGTTGCCAATATGCATTTCATTCATGGAGAATGGTTATGTAACGCAAATGCTGCAGCTAGAATGTATCGGAAAATATACCAAAAAGCTGAACGTCATCCCGATTATCGTGTATTTCGATTTTTCTCTCTTCAACAAAGAAGGAATCCAGCAAGTGTCGTACCATTTCGGAATCCAGATTAAATGCGCCAACTTTTAAAGTTACTTGCAAAAACAGTGTAGTACTATTTTTTTATTAGTACAGTCGGTTAAAGTT